>JANAVB010005598.1:27812819-27930319 GCA_029216955.1 Iris pallida
CATCGCATTAGTGCATGAGTCGTGTGCGAGTTACTGGGCACGCGAGAGAGAGATCGGTGGCATGGCTGCCACGTACTCCAGTTGAAATAAAATCCACGCTGTCTTGCTGAAGGCAAAAATCCACGCAGATTCGTTGACGCAGACTCGTTGAAGGCGAAATCCACGCAAGCTTTGAAGAAGAATACTTCAGAATTCACGCAGGCTTTGAGAAGAATAACTCAAAAAATCTACGCAAACTTGAGGAAGGAGAAGGTTCAGAATCCACGCAAACCGCCAGCTGTCTTGATTTGGCACGCTTCGTCTGACACAGAATCTCTGACATTGATTATATTGTCAGCCGCATTAAATGAAGATAAGACCCAAAGTCACGCCAACTTGGTGAAGAGTGAGTCTTGCTAAGGAAGATTTCGAAAATCACGCAAAAGACGGCGATGATCTCTTGAATTCTGTGCATACGTGGCATACGAGAAGACGTTTCTCGACTGTTGTGTTGTCAGTCATTATGATTCTGACGTATGGCTGAGCTGTCTCTGCGTGACTTCTAAAGGAGATGGCCAGGCAGAACTTAGCGTATCTTTTGTGCTGCTTCTTGGATCACTCTGCGTGACTTGTTCTGATCAACTCAGCGTGACTTTCATTTTTGAGGCCTACAAAATCCCCTTCAAAGTTTTCGAAAAATGATAAAATATTTTCGAAATACTTTGAAAATAAAGATGATGAAAATGAGTTAAAGTCACGCTGAGATGGCTCCAAAGAGATATTTATCCCTAAATGATTGGACTGTTGGGATTTTGTGCAGTTAGGATCCCGTATCAAGCTCCTAAATCGAGACGAATCATGATGGGCCGTTTAGAATGAACCTATAAATAAGCCATAGATTACTTCTTTCCTTCTTTACTTGCTTTTGAAAGAGAGAACCCTCAGAAGAGAACTTCATCTTCGCCGACGAACTCCTTCTTCCCTGACTTCCTTTTCTCCTTTCTCAGTCGAAATGGCTCCCAAGAAAGCTGATGCTCAGGCCAAGGGGAAAGCCCCTGCAACTTCTTCGCATGCCACTACTGACAGACTTCCTCGACAGAAAGTTCCGTAAGCTCCTATGCATCGTAAGTGATGGAAGAACATGATCTGTTGAAGACGAGTTTGATGAAGATGAACTCCACATAGAACTTTTTAGGATCTTTAAAATAATAAACTTCAGAAATATATCCCCCCTTCTTAGGGCAAAGGATATTAATAAAGTATGCCTCCCTCTTTAGGGTCGGCCATACTTCACATCTTCGTATTTACGAAGCTCTGTGTTCCACGCAAAAGGAGCATGACTCTCATGATTCTGCATGACTTTTTACGTTGGCAGAAATGTCCATGTTGAAATAGTTACGCAGCTTTCAGGATGACGCTGCGTGATTTTTCACATGTTGACAGAGATATCAATGTTGAATTATTCATGCAGACTTCTGAGAGTCATCTTCTAGATAGATTAGTCTTCATCCTAATCTGTCTGGACTTAGCGTGAATAACTCACTCAGTATGTCATGGTTGTATATCCATATAGAGTCTATATCTGACTTTGTCTTCTGCCATTTCTTGTAGTGAACATCCGAAGCGAAGAAGCAGATTTTGAAGGGTGCTTGAGTATCTCATTTAAGCATGATTTATCTCATGTAATATTCCCTCAATTTGATTTTCCTGAAGCAAGACTATCATTGTTGGCCAATCAAGACCACACAACCTTACTCTGCTTGATGAATGGACAACCTTTTCAGAGTCTGGATCTGGTATCCCACAAGAAACCAGCATTCTTATTCGGAGATGCTATAACACAAAAATCTCAGCCGAAGGGCATCAGGGAAAAGGTGTGTTTCTGTTTTGAGGGGGATGTGAAACAACCTATGTACTGGCCAAAGGTTTCCCGGGGTTTATCAATCATGAGACTTATGCATGCCAGCTATCCGAGAAAGATGTCCTGGTATTTGACAGAATATCAGCAGGCGAAAGCAAGCCGTATTATTTACAGGAAAGAGGGATTTTTCAGTGCCCCGGAGGATCATGTATCAGTGTTTCGGGGTCTGAAGCCTGGATGCATACCACCTGAAGACTCAGCCATATTAATGCCGTTTAGGATGCCCATTTTCATAAACGAATTCATGTCCAACAAGAATGCATTCTATCCGACCGATTCGACGCCAAGGATGAATGGTCTAATGAATCAGGAGAATGTGAGATGGAAGACTTTAGTCCACTGGGCTTTAGAGAATTTTGAAACTGAGCTGAAGAAGATAAATCTCTATGATGCCGTCGTCAATTCATCCTACGGCTTCAAGCCTAACCCTTTTCTGTTCCTGGCTTTAGTTGAGAGATACAACTACAGGACGGGGACTTTTATGACTCCAAAAGGAGAGATGGGCTTCGCCCTTCACGAGATGGAATACATCTCACACCTGCCTTCAGGTTCGCTACCGTATGAGGAGTATGTTCTTACGACAGAGGAACTGAACTTTTTGTCAGAGAAGAACCCCGAGATGGTTCATCTATTTGAAGAGATGATGTGCCATTTTGGCACATGTACTCTATATTATAAGGGTTCCAAAGATGAAGCCGGTAACCACATACAGAAGTGGATGTCATACCTTTTCATGAATCGTGAAAAGGATGAAAAGAAAATAAATGAGAAGAGGTGGTACCATATTAGCAACTTCAAGCCTCTTTCTGAAAGTGAAATCACTCATCTGCTGGAGAAATATGATTGCAAAGATTTCACTATCACTGAAGACTGGTACAAGTTCAAAGCTGGAACCACTTTCAGCTCTTATGTGAGACAGAGTAGCAAGAGTCTGTCGAGGAACGGTCATCTGGCCGGATTCCTATCCCTGTGGTTAAGAAGATTCATCGTTCCTGGCTCCAGCTCCTTGGACAGAATACACAGAGGTGTTATCTTTGCAGCGGTACGCCTTGTGTATGGTTACAGGCTGGACTTATTATCAGCGATGACCTGCAGACTAAATGCAGGTCTTTGGAATTTTGTAACTACCATGCTGTCTGCTCAGAGGCTGATGACTGAAGAATTCCCAAGGATAGAGATGCCTTTCACATTTTTATATGGTTGGCTTCTCCTTCATCATGATGGTCTGATACCTCCAGGGGCAGGAGGGAGTAGCAGTCTTTTTTTGGAGAGGTACTCTGGAGAGACGTTCTGGAAGGTTTACACCCTCCCAGAATGCAGAAATGTATTGAATAGGGCATCACATTGGTCGATCCAATGTGTCCCTCCACCATCGGGCTATGAGAGTATGCCCTTAAATATGATGGACGGAGATATGGGAAACCGACTAGATGATGTAGCCTTCCAATGGTTACAGAGGATCCGACCTTCTCATCTAGTATATCGTCACGAAGAAATGGCATATCTAGAACCATATTTACCAAGCCGATTTGCCAGACAATTTGGATATGACCAACTCCATGTTGGGAATGCCAACTTGTTTATCTGCTCGCGGAGGACTCATTGACGGAGCTCGAGCTTGGAGATATTTTGCAGCTAGAAATACAAAGGTCGTATTCTCTATGCCTAATCCTTTGTCTAGCTCGGGGCCAAAGATGCTTTATACGTATGCACGTTTCTATGTGTCATCGAGCACTTTCAGACCGAGTTTCAATCTGAAGACCTTTGTTGCAGAGGATGATCCAGCTCCATCGAAGAGGTCAAAGAAGAAAATTGTTATTCAGCACTTTCCTTCAGAACCCGAAGATGAGACAACAGAAGTTGAGCCTCCCTATGAATTATTCCAGGAAGGAAATTTTCCTGATGAGGTCCTTCCTCCTATATTTATATCTCTTTCTAAGAGGAAGAGAAGTGACGAATCTGAGACCATCTCCAAGAGGAGTACTAGGTCTCAAATATCCAAGAATAAGAAGAAAGGGGTCTCAGTGACTGCTACATCATCTTTAGGCGGTATCTCGGTTGATGAGGACGATGCCGCTGATAAAGACGAAGAGACTGATGAAGACGACGCTCCTTTGATAAGGAGATCAAGAGGCAGATATGTCAAGAAGTCTGCCAGCAAAATTAAGGGCAACAAACTCTTAGAAACGATCATGAGTGGAGGAGTTTTGCCAGAAATCAATGAAGCAGCTTCTACTGAGAAGACCGAATCTGATGATATTCACCCTGCAACAGCTTCAACTGAACAGACTGAAGTAGAGTCTGTTCAAGTTCAGGAAATAACTGCTCCGACCACAAGTGGAGTAGCTATTGAACCCTCGGAGACGAGGGTAATCCCATTTGAGCATGGGACAGAAGGTGTCATTCAAGCACTGGATGACCAGATTGATTACTCTGAAGAAGCAACAGCTCCGGAAGAAACTACCAAACAATCAGAAGTTCCTGAAATTCAAGCTGAAGAAAACATTTTTTTGGCCAGAGGCGACGAAGACGTGCCGGCGTCTGAGCTATCAGCTGCTGATGATCTGTTAAAGAATGTTTGTCAAGATATCATTCTTCGAACCGATATTCCAGAGACAACTGAACCGGCAGCCAATACTGAGCTTGCTATCGTCATTGTTCCAGAGACTCATGAAGATGTAAATATCATTGATTCTGAATCAGAAGCTCATCCTGAAGACGAAGAAGAAGAAGCTGAAGGAGGAGAAGACTGGTATGCTGGCACCTCTACTCCTTACGATGAAGACAAAGTCAAGGGAAACAAAATGGAACTTAGCCCTGAACCTGCTCAATCACCGAACAACGCTCTAGCACCTAGTAATTCTGGAGCTGGAAGCAGCCATATAAAGCAGGTATCGGATACAATCATGGACCGGTTGCGAGAGGAAGCAAAGCTCCCTCCACATACCGAGTATGAACCTCAGCCAGGTAGAACTTTATTTCAAATTCTGTTTCCGCTGCTTCTTTCTTTCTTTAAATGCCGATTACATTTCTCTTTAACTGTAGGAACTGCTGCAGCAATGAGTTCGACTCATGCTCCGCTTATCCAGGCTGATGCCGATGAAGGGAACTCACACTTAACTTCTCCGATGGCACATACTTCTGTTCCGAGGATAGAGAATATTCAAGTTTCTTCTTCCATGATAACAGCGACTCCTGGATTTGAGACTGGATTAACAAGAACTCTAGGAATGTATTCAGATATCATTTACTCATATCTAGATACATTTTCCAAACGTTTCTTGAAGGATGAAGCTATGCCATTTTCTGATCTTCGAACTATGGTTAAGTTCCTTCTCATGGCGCTGCATCATGCTGGTTGTGAATCTCAGTGCATTTTCTTCAAACATCTCCTGAATGAATTAGAAGTAAATATCCGAAAGTACTGGGAGACTAAGAAGGAAGATCTTTAATCTTTAACTGTAACTGAAATTAGTCAACTAGAGCATGAAGCACAATCCCAACAAGCAGCTCTTGAAGCATTCCTTACCTCTTCTACTGAGAAATTAGTAGAAAAGGGGGAAGAAATATTAGCTATTCGTCAAAGAGTAGAGCTTCTGGAGAAGGATAAAGTGTCCAAGGCTGAAGAACTGAAAAAATTAAAAGAGGAACTAGCTCGTCTTCAAGAGCGCATTACTGTCATAGAAGCAGATCAAGCTGAGGTTGCTACTACTTATATCTCTGAAGTTGAACACTATGAGACTCTTCGGAAGGAACGAGAACGGATGCAGGCGGAACAGATTGAAGAAGTCAGCCGTCGCCAGTCTACCATCATTACTTTTGATGAACAGAATGTTTCAATTATAGCAGCAGAACGAGTTAGAAAAACTCATGAAGAGAAACTGACTGCTGTTCTAGATCGTATTAGGGAGCTGATAACTCCAAATGAGTGAACTTCTTTTATTTTCACTTTCACTTGTATCTCATGTTTTGATTCTGGAATGAGAGTAAATGAAAATCCTTGATCTGACTTTTGGTTTTGCTGTTTTGAAAATGATAGATTCATAGAAAATATGTTCAGAGGTAAATAATACATGACATATTTCAGTAGAATAGAATATACAAACGATAATTCTATCAAATGATATTAAACTAGAAATGATCTTAGTTTAATACTGATTGGAAAAAAATAGAATTCAGACATAAAAATATCTTTAAATTCAATTTTCATGATCTTTAGACTCGGAAATCAAAAGACTAAATGAATGAACGGATTAACCGTCAGATTATAATGAACGGACGAACCGTCGGATAGATGAACGGACGAGCCGTCAGGTATTGATGAACGGTCAAACCGTCAGATGAACGGATGAACCGTCAAATATGAATCATTTTTCAAAACAGTTAATAGAAACCATATTGGAAGACAGAAGGTTGCAATAGAAGTCACCGATACTCGTATCGTAATCCCAAGAAGTGGTACTAGAAGATTCAGATCTCTTATCTTCGTCAGACTCAAGATCTTTATGGATAATGTTGATAAAAGGAGTAGGAGCAGTATAACCCAATCCGCATTTCGTCCTTCCATATTTCAAAGGAGGAATCCGGACAGGCATTTTTTTTCCTTTTCCATTATTAAGGCCAGTCCTGAAGTCATAGCCCATATTTTTGATGATGTCTCTAGATTGCTGACTATAACGACGTAGTTGTAATCTTCCAGTATCATCATTTTTGTCATCATCTTCAAGATCAGAAGGATTTTGAGGCCCTTTGTAGAAGAATATTGGAATGTCTCCTGGCTTTCTGCTAGGAACTAGAAAGTATGATGATTGTACAGGTTCTAGAGATACATCTGTATGAACAGTCTGTACAACTCCTATGGTTATTGTGTTCAAGTCATCTAACAGATGTAAATAACTATGAACATAATTACACACATCAACGTACTGCAAAGGTGGAGACTTTTCATTAAATGTAAAAGCAGCAATATTTACATTGGAAGAAGGTTGAGCCTTAGAGATTTTAGCCAAGTCAATGACTAAAGGAGGAGAAGAAGAAGCTTTGTTTCGATTAAGATCGATAACAAATGGCTCAGAAGAGGTGAGCTCCCCTGAAGTTTGAGTAGGAAGAGTAGTCCGCCCTCCAACTGGAATTAGCAGAGTATCTTGTGAAAGTACAGGAATTGTAGTACGCCCACTGACAGGAATGATCAGTGTATTCTGAGTAAATGACTGAGGTAACGGAGAGATCCGTCCACTCACTGGAATGATAAAAGAATCTTCTCCAGAGGGTTTAGGAGATTGTTGCTGAGTAGTTCGACATTTAACAGGGATTATTAAAGTCTCACTTTGTGCATCTTCTTTCTCCATAGCTTGTATGATCCTTGTATATTCTTCTTTATACATTCGGGAATCATTGAAATAAGCTTCAACCCCATGGAAGGGATTTATATCAGCAACTTCTTTTTGTACTCTTCCATTGCTATCAATGTACTTAAAACATTGATGAAGAGTAGAGGGCACCACATTATTTTCATGAAGAAAGGGCCTCCCCAGAAGAAGATTATAGGATCCTGCGATCTCGATCACATAGAAAGTGACTTTAGATCTGAAATCACCTATCTGAAGCTTCAGATGAATCTTTTCCAAAGGCTCACTTCAGTTTTGATTGAATCCCAAGATAGTAGTAACCGTCTTGGAGAGTTTGTGAAGAGGGATTTTTAGTTCATCCAACAAACTCTTTGGCATTATGCTTATAGCAGACCCTGGGTCAATGAGAATACGATCTATCTTTATCGTATCAATATAACCAGTGTAGTAGAGAGGTCGATCATGTCGATTATCCTCCAGTAACATGTCGTCTTGTGTAAAGGTGATATTTGGGATAATCTCCAGTACACTGTTGCAATGTAAGCAAGTGGCAGGTTCTGCATCCGGCTTCTTCAATTGTGCAAGACAAGAGTCAGCTTGTAGAAGTGCTTCACTTAACGTCTCCCGAGTCTCTTTGGAAAGACGTAGAAGTTCAAAAAGGGACATTCTAGCGGGAGTATTAGCAAGCTGAGCCAAAATGTCGAAGTTGTAAGGCTTCTGAAGTCCAAGAGGAGAAGACTTCTTGATTGGCTTATCAAACCGAGCCTGTTGTTTGTCTTTCTCCAGAGCCGTAGGCTTAGGAGGAACAGGTTCAGTAGATGGTTCTTCCTCGGGAGGAACATTAGGAGCATCTTTAGCATCTGAAGGGATATCAGTAGGATCTTCAGGATTTTTAGAATAATCCTTTAGGTAAGGTTTCCCCGTTCGAGTAGCACTAACAAGTGCTTCTTCTTTGTCTTTTGGCTCTGTGTCAGAGGTAGACCCAAGAGAAGTCATATGACATGACTTGATCTTTCCAGCCTTCTTGGATTTTTGAGAAGAAATCTTTTGAGGAGAAGGCGATTCAAAATCTGCCACTAGATCAGGATGGATCCACATGATTTCTCCTGTTTCCAAAGTGATTGGCACTAATCCTTCAGACTGTGGAGGAGGAAGATTCACTATGTCAAGAGTTGTCTTGGGAATAGGAATAATCCCACTTTCAAGGAGTTGAGGAGGGAAATTTCCAAATTGCATAGAGACGACGTTGGAGGTGACGGTCTTCTCTTTTGGAGTAAGAGAGATAGCTCCAGATTTAATCATTTCTTGGATCTTTCCTTTCAATACATAACATGTACGAATTGTATGACCCAGCATTCTGTGATATGGACAGTATTTAGGATGATCTGTCTTACCAGCTTCATCAGGTTTCTTGATCTCTGGTAATTGTATTTTATTACCTTTCAGCAGACATTCAAAGATACCAAGGACATCGTCGTCATCAAAGAATATTCTTCCCTGGGGCGAGGTGTTCTTGATTGTTGAGTCGTAGAGGCAGGAGTTTGAACATTCGATGCATCTTTGCTCTGAAGATTAACTTCTAGAGTTTCTTTTCCTTTGCGAGCATTATTTTTATTGTTAGCCCCTTGTCCTGTTTCTTTAGGAGTCATCTGCACTCCTAAACCTTTGAAGGTTTCAGCACTGATTTCTGCAGCTTTAGCACTGACTATGAAGGAAGGCCAATCTTGAAATTGAGTGGACCCTATCCACAAACTGATGATTGGCAACAAGTTTGATTTGCACGTGTCAATGGTGACAGCATCAGGAGTTCCAAGAGGCATCTTTAGAGCTTCTCTTCGAAACCGTTCAATGTATTCCTCTGTAGATTCATTATTTTTCTGCTTGATTCTAATAAGAGCAGACATAGTCATGTCATTAAGCCCTTCATAGAACCTTTCAAGAAACATCTGTTTGAAACCAGCAAATGAGGTAATACTCCTATCTGGGAGACTTCTATACCATTCATAAGCCGTTCCCTTGAGACATCCAATAAATACCCGAGTAAGGAGGGCATCACTTGGTTGTAGTTGATCAGTCATCACTTCAAAGTGATTGATAAACTGACTTGGAGAAGTGGTTCCATCATAGAATAAGATAGTAGGAGGCTTGTATTTAGGAGGATATGATACTTGCTTCCATTCTATCGGATAAGGCTGCTTGATGCCTAACCTTTGTAAACCATCCTTCTGTTTGAATGCCTCGAATTGAGTTTTGAGATTTTTCAATTCTTCAGAGACAACTCCCGAAGATTGTGGAGTTGTGGCTTGTAGAGAATAGTTAGGAGGAGGAACAGCATTGTAAGCACTACCCCCAGCTCCAGAGAGACTAGGATTTTGTTGAGCAGGTCCAGGAGTATTGGATTGTACTGCTGGAGGAACTTGTATTGGACTTATATCAGTATCAACTGGTATGGCATCTGATACAGTCTGTCGATTTTGCAACTGAGCTGTCATGAGTTCATACATTGACTTCATTGTGTCAGTCATAGACTTTATTTGCTGTTCCAAAGAAGCAATTCTTTGATCTTGAGGAGTCAGGGAAGAAGAGGGTTCATCAGTATTCCCATCAACCATGTAAGTCGTGACTGTATGAGGGATTATTGATGAACTAGTAGATGTTGTATGCTCTGAATCATTACTTCGTGTATCAAAGTCAACTATAGAAGAATTACCCCCAGTAGGAAGAGGTGGGAAGTTAGATTCTCCAAGAAATTCAGAGTCAATTTCAGGGATCAAATTTCTTTGACTAGAAGCCAGGACTCTTGCTCTGGTGTTTTTATATACTCCATCTGGACTATCAACTCTACCCCCGGTGTCCCGAGAAGTCATGTTGACAGAGGCAAACAAAGGCTCATCTTCATCAGGCATAGGTTCATACTGAATCCTATTAAAGACAGACTGTCGTTTATTTTGACATCTGCATTGCATTGTGACTCTTGGCTGGAAGTCACATTCAGCATGATCACCATGGTCTTGAACTGTTGATTTACATCTGCACTGAATTATGACTCTTGGATAGAAGTCACATTCAGCATGTTCCTTTGATATAGAATTACTCCTTCTCTTCTGTTGAAGATATTCCCGTAAATCTGTTTGTGAAGATTGAGGAATATACTTCCTGTTCTTGGGTCTTGATGGCTCTTGATTATACAAAGAATGATTAATGTGAGCCACATAATTTCTTGTATACTCTGCATCTGGATCTTTTATCTTCATATCCAATTGGTATGGTTTCTTAACACCAGAAGTGCTGAGTTTTGTTCTTAAATCAGTGGAAGGTAACATATTAATTTTGGAAACATGGAGTTTTCCTTCCATTGATCTAGATATTTGCAGAGAAGGAAGAGTTAAACCACTCCCTTGATTAGGAGTTGGTAACAGACCCTCTTTAATGGACAGATTCTGTGCCCAATTTGAAGAAATCAAAGAAGAAGACATTAAGGAATATTTCTTCTTAGACTCATTCAGATGTTGAGACATAGAATGTCCAGAAGGAAGAGTAGTCAAAAGACCATCTCCTTTCCTTTGACTAACAAAAGTATCAGTCAAAGCTGTTCCTGGAGTAAAAACTACAGGAGCAGAAGAAACAACTAAAGAGTTGTTCCTTTTCGAAGGGACTTTGTGTGGAAAACTACCCCCAGTTCTAGTAGAACTCGGTGAAGAAGAAGAGATAACTAAGGAGTTATTCTTCTCTGATGAAATACACGCTGAAACAGACTTGGTTAAAGAACCAGAGCTGTTAGCGTGACTTTTGATTTTAGAATTACACGCTGGAACAGATTTGGCTAAGGAGCCAATACTGTCAGCGTGACTTTTGAATGTGGGATTGCACACTGGAATAGATTTGGCTAAGGAGCCAGTACTATCAGCGTGACTTTTAGAGTTGAATTTGCACACTAGAACAGATTTGGCTAAAGAGCCAGTACTGTCAGCGTGACTTTTAGAATTAAATTTGCACACTGGAACAGATTCGGCTAAAGTGCCAGTACTGTCAGCGTGACTTTTAGAATTGAATTTGCACGCTGGAACAGATTCGGCTAAAGAGCCAGTACTGTCAACGTGACTTTTAGTTACTGTCATCTTCGAGCGCACAAGAGTGTGCGTGCTTGCAGTGGAGTTCTTGCCAGTGTTAGGAGTAGACACTGTGGCAGAGACTTCACCATTGACTGCCAACTGATTCTTAGGGACATAGACAGAGTGTCCCTTTGACTTGGCAGTGATAATGGAGGCTGGAATGGGCTTGCCACCCTTAGCCCGCAGCATTTCTTCATAGGCGAGTTGATCGAATTTGATCGTCATCACCTTCTTCGTCGAGCCGATAGACGAAGTGTCACATTGAGTTGTTACCATCTCAGAAGAGGAGATGGTTTTCCCCAGCAGAGTCGCCAATTTATTTTCCATAAAGAAATTCTCTTTATTTGTTGTGTATCTGGGAAAATTATAACTGTAGGAATCCGATCTAGAAGACGATCGCTTTATCCCTTGGACTATGCGAAGAAGAAAAGCTCTCAAAATTTTGACAGTAGATATCAATGTATTTGTACAATGAATAAAAAAAGAACTCTATTTATAGAGTCAAAACAGTAACTGAAAAGATAACTACCTCACCACTAGTGCATTTGAAAAGTCACGTAGACTCTAAATACACGCAGGGTTAGTGAGTAGTTACTGGACGTGGTCCGTAACTGTTGGACACATGGCATTAGTGCATGAGTCGTGTGCGAGTTACTGGGCACGCGAGAGAGAGATCGGTGGCATGGCTGCCACGTACTCCAGTTGAAATGAAATCCACGCTGTCTTGCTGAAGGCAAAAATCTACGCAGATTCGTTGACGCAGACTCGTTGAAGGCGAAATCCACGCAAGCTTTGAAGAAGAATACTTCAGAATTCACGCAGGCTTTGAGAAGAATAACTCAAAAAATCCACGCAAACTTGAGGAAGGAGAAGGTTCAGAATCCACGCAAACCGCCAGCTGTCTTGATTTGGCACGCTTCGTCTGACACAGAATCTCTGACATTGATTATATTGTCAGCCGCATTAAATGAAGATAAGACCCAAAGTCATGCCAACTTGGTGAAGAGTGAGTCTTGCTAAGGAAGATTTCGAAAATCACGCAAAAGACGGCGATGATCTCTTGAATTCTGTGCATACGTGGCATACGAGGAGACGTTTCTCGACTGTTGTGTTGTCAGTCATTATGATTCTGACGTATGGCTGAGCTGTCTCTGCGTGACTTCTAAAGGAGATGGCCAGGCAGAACTTAGCGTATCTTTTGTGCTGCTTCTTGGATCACTCTGCGTGACTTGTTCTGATCAACTCAGCGTGACTTTCATTTTTGAGGCCTACAATTTGTCATAAATCAATATTATTTAGTTTTCTTTTCTGAAATTTATGAAATTCATGGCCAATCCAATTTTTATGAGGTTGTAATAATGATATGGACACAAAAAGATTAGGAACACACCTATGGACACAATTAATGCGTGTATGCATGACTTGGACACGATATGAAATAAAGGACACAAGAAGTTGTATAAGGATTTTATTCTGATTAGAGTTTGTTATGTATACCTAATTTGATTTCATGCTCGGCCATGTATACATATATGTATATACAAATACGTATAGTTAGTATTACTAATATATTAAAATGTGTTGGATAACCAGGAATGTATATACTCTCTAAATGAAAACAATTCTAAGTGAGTATAGTAATAGTTTTGACCTTATATGTCATAAAAATGGTAGCTTCTAGTACCACCTCTTGGTTTATCATAAATGTCAAGCTTAGGCCATGTGAAATATAAGAACACTAGTAAATTTTATAATTTTTTCGCATATATTGAATTATGTTCAAAAAAAAAGTTTATATCTAGTAGATTGAGCACAATTTTTTTATACTAATAGCTAAGGTAAATAAATATCGATACCGGATATATAGGTGACTATAGCATCGGACTTTAAATTGAGATAAATTATTTTGATCTTCAAGGATAGAATTTATTTAGTTTAGTTGACACAACTAATCTAATAAGTACTATAAATCATCTATATTTGAGTTTAAGGAAATCAACCATAGAGAATTAAGAGAGGGAATCACTCAATCTACCAAATATAGGTTGATTTTTTGACCAAATTTTGGAAACCTAAATTTAGAGAACTTGTAGTTCTGTACGTGTAAATATAAATACCTTACCTCCTATTTAAATATCGCAATTACTTAGTATGTGATAGCATTTGAGAAATTTTTATCTTGGTATCATTGTGTTACTAATAATGGTATTTCTTGAGTTTTTGATTAGCATTTAGATAAGGAAAATGGTCGTAATCAAAAATTAAAAAGGCTTGCTTGCTTGCTATGGTAAGAAAGTTTCATTAAATTGCTTGCCAAGGTAATAAACTTCAAAACTGCGCTTCTATTTTATTTTGTGAGTTTCCGGTGTTGAGGGTTGCTCCACCGAAGGGGTCGGCGAGCCCAATTATTTACTTGCGTGGTTTCGGTGTTGAGAGTTGCTCCACCGAAGGGGTCGGCGAGCCCAATTACTTACTTGCGTGGTTCCGGTGTTGAGAGTTGTTCCACCAAAGGGGTCGGCGAGCCCATATTTTCTTTTATCATATATATAAGTTTCTTGTAAATTTTTGGGGCTCCTAAATACAAAGGAGACTCTGACGAAATTTTTGAGAAATTTAGGAAATAGACTAATTTCTGACATTCAGAAATTTTAGAAAGCATTTGGGAGGGGAGAACAACTGAATATCCCTACATATCCCGTAACATAAATAACAAAAGCTGATCAGTATTTCGTGAATCTCGTGAATCAGTACATCTAGTTTTTGACTAGGGTGTACTAGCCAAAGGGAGGCTCGGAAATCAATTTCATCTATTTGACAGTAACATCAATAGATGTCTTTTTAGCCCAAGGGAGGCTCGGAAATCACAGCCTGATCCCAGGTTAACGGGATTGTTCACGAAAATTATTTAGAGGATTATTCGGAGCATTGTTCTCAAAACTGCATTTCATTTCAATCTTACTCCAGAAACAACGCTGCCTATTATAAATAGGCAGTGTCCTTAATTGCTCAAGGAAAGCAATTCCTACTAAAAGCTCAAGGAAAGCTCGAAAATCTTATCATTCATGGAGTAGGACGTTGATTTCATTCATGTTTTACTAAAGCAGATAATATATATATAACAGTGCAATTTGGCATACTCTGTTTCATCTTTTTTTAAACTACATATTCCTTGTTTTTGTTTAACTTTCACCGTTCTTGGCCGAGGACTTGCTTGTCGTTTTCTAAACGACCTAGTATTTGTTCACTAGGTGAAGAAGAAGAAGACGCCTCCGCTGAAGTATCGCCGCACTACAAGGAGTAAATTTTTCGGACTACCTACAGTTATGACCAGCACTATCGTAGTTATCTTGTAAATTACTTTTGTAATAAGCTTGTAGAAGCATTGTTGGAAAAGTTCCCTGTATAATAGCTATACTGTTTTAATACTATGAAAACTCCATGTATTTTCCATTCTTGCTGATGATTACGGACGATAATCGCGATTTCGGCACGTAGCCTGGGGATGATGTTACGTACCCGACTCGCCACAATTCTGGGAAGCGAGACGTGACACGTCTTTTTAGTGGTGGCCCATGCAGGTCAGCAAGAATGGAAAATCTAGGATAGAACGTAGGTTTAGATAAGACGTAGGTTCTAGACTTGGACGGAGAACTTTGATTTCCGTATTGGACCCCAAGGTTAAAGGACCTAAAATAGGTTGCAGGTTTTACAAAACCGAAAGCTTAAGGATGAGGAACCTACCAATCTTCTAGGGAAACCTATGCAGGATAAGACATGACGGTAGGTCAAGATTTTTGGAATCCTATGGGCTAAGGCACAGACTTTAAGGAATGTCTTAAGGAACCTTAGAGCAGAGAATACCAATTTGATTGGTGTATGTTAGACTATATTCTTGGTATGCTTAGCTAGATAAAATTCCTATAGCAAGTATGAACCATTAAGTATCCTTACTTGGTTATGGGTAGCACAAGGGCAGACATGACCTTCTAGGCCAGATTAGTATGTATTTGAGGATTTGACTAGCACTCTTATTTGAGCTATTAAGAACCAAGAAATTCCTTAAGGATCTTGGGCTGAGTATGGGTATCACTAGTAAACCAGGAATTCAAATATTTTGAATAGTGAGGGGTAAGAATATATATATGTATCTCCTTAATGAATATTGGATAAGTTAGTACTAGCAATAGCTTGTCTAAGTAATTTGTATAATGATTGTTGTACGTAGTGCTATATAAATAATTGGATTAGAATTTAGTTTCTTATTTTTAACCTCTTAAACTTATCACTGTTTGAGTCTCTACCCGTTCTCCTTCATCTGTTGAATTCCCTATTATTCACCTATCTCCCCCATTCGACTATTTTCTTGCATTATCCCCAATATTGTTTGAAAATTTAGATCATATCCTCAATCTTTTCATTCAATCCTATCTTTCCATAGCATTCCTAATTTCAGTAATTGTCCCTTCTCTAATATACATGCTCATTTACTCATTTGATTCTATTCTATGAGGTAATGCTTTGACCAGGATATTGTGGATGGATTTATACGAATGAATACTTGTTGTGCCTTGAGCCGAATGTTCTTTTGTATCATGGAAAGAGAAGTTGTGCAGCCACCTATGTTGGCGAGGCACAATATTATCGAATACATGAATTCACAAGATTTTGAGCCCGAGATAATGATTCTGTGTTTGATTTCAAGGAGTTTGACATTTAGATTCTGATTTCATATTTCTCATTTTGAATTTTGAAACCATTGATTTGAAAATTTGAGATGAGACTTCTATTTCCCTAATAAAAAAATCTTTGAGATCATTTCTGAGTTTTAATATTTTGTATAAGTGATATTGATGATATTGCAACTTGAATTGAATTTCTATTTGAATTTGATTTCGAATTGATTGGATTTTTCCCTCGACTCGTTCTCTTCCCCGGCGCTCCCTCCATCCCCGGCGCCTCCGCCCTCGCCGGCTCTTTCCGCTGAGGCTCTCCATCCAGAGCTCTCCCTCGTCGCGCCTCCTCCCGCAGCGTTTCCCTCCCCCCCCGCCGTAGGTCCCCTTCCCTCTCCCGTCGAGAAGCCCGCCGTCGAGTCCCCCTCCGTGGCGGCGGGGACCTACTGGCAGGACCCAGCCACCATGCAGTGGTACTGGGTTCGCCTCGGGCTCCTCTAGCCCAGTAGTGGTCTTCCCCTCCCCGCCCCCCCAGTTGGAGTTGCCCTCCCTCCGGCTGCGCTGTCTTAGCGGGCCTCTTCTCCGCCCTTCCTCTCCCTTCGTGGCTCCCCACCGCCGTCGGCTCCGCTAGCGGGGCAGCCTGGCTCTTCTTCCAGGTCTCCTGCGTCAGAGTCCCCCTCACCGGAGTCCCCCTCCCTCGGCTTCGCTCCTACCCCTCCCCGGCCGTGGCCCACCGGAGCTGTATCGTTCCCTCTTCTCCCCGGGCATCACACAGTTCGCGGTGGGTCGTGCCCCTCTCGGCCGTGGTTCTGTCGGTCTTCCCCCTCCCCGGGGCTGTGCATCCACCGCCCCTGCCCGTCTCGGGTCGCTCCCCCTCGGGTCGTCCTCCTTCTCCCTGGCCCTTCCTAGAGCCCAGCGCACCCTCCCGTCGACGTGACTCCCCGCAGCGGACTCGCTGTTCATCCCCTCCGTGGACTCGCCGCAGCTCCCCGTCGTGGCCTTGCCGTCGCTCCCTTGGGCTCCCCCTTCCTCTTACGCCGGTTGGCCCCTCCACCTCGCGTCGCCGGAGCTTAGCGCTCCATCTCCCCCTCTGGCGGACCGGAGCTCCGCCCTATCCGCCACCGCCATGCCGCGACATCCGCCGCCGTGTCTCCCCCCGCCTCCCGGTGGCGCCCCCTCCGTGTCTCCCTCCGCCACCCGGTGACGCCCCCCGTCGTGTCTCCCACCGCCTCCCGGTGGCGCCCCCTCTGGCAGGTGAGGGTCCCGAGGACCGCTTCCCTCTGGCCCAGTGCTAGGCCCGCCCCCCCCATGCGTCTTGGCCTCCGCGCCAGGCCACGCCCCCCACGCGTCTCGGGCCACGCGTCCTCCCTTGGGACGCGTGCGTTGCCTTTTCTTCTGGTTGTTTTTGTTTGAATTTTGTCTTGGTTCCCGCCTGTGGGATCCGAGTTGTGGTGGTTGCGTTCAATAAAAGGTTTTCCTTTGAAAAAAAAATAATATATATATATATATATATATATATATATATATATATATATATATATATATATATATTTATATATATATATATATATATATATAAAGAGTTATATAGTTAAATACATATATATATATATATATATATATATATATATATATATATATATATATATATATATATATATATATGTATATATGTATTTAACTATATAACTCTTTATATATATATATATATATATATATATATATATATATATATATATATATATATATATATATACATATATATATATATATTTTTATATATATATACATATATACATATATATATATATATATATATATATATATATATATATATATATATATATATATATATATAAAGAGTTATATAGTTAAATACATATATATATATATATATATATATATATATATATATATATATATATATATATATATATATATATATATATATATATATATATATATATATATATATATATATATATATATACATATACATAAATAAATATATAGATATATATATATATATATATATATATATATATATATATATATATATATATATATATATATATATATATATATATATATATATATATATATATATATATATATATATATATATATATATATGCCCTCTATGCATACTACAACAATAAATATTCATAGTAACTAAATAATATCTATTTACATACATATATATATATCTATATATTTATATATATATACTTACATACAATCTCCATAAACCACAAATAAATTCCAATAACATTTATTTGACAAAAACAATATAACCAATAATAATAAAATAATATTATATAATAATAACCTTAATAATAATAATAATAATAATAACAAAATTCAATGAACCAATAATGGTGTATATACCATTATGTACAGTTTGGTAATCCCAAAAATGTACAAGGACCTATTTTATACAAATATCATTGAATATCAATTAATAATGATATTATAATATTTAATTAAGAATACTTAGAAAATATTATTTGATCATTAAAACGGAACACGAAACCATCATACCAAAATACATCCACACGAATGTCCTTGAATGTACCACATGACTACATGGGCTTGGGCTTGGTTTGGGTCAAGTTAGGGCTGAACCGGCACAACCGGGCCTCCTAAAAATCAATAATCTAATTAATAATTAATTATTCGCCTATAGGGGTTAAGTCGCAACTTGAACTGGTTTTCCTAGTTAGGACACACTTATGACTCGGCCTTCCTTGGCATGGCTAATACACTAGTCAAGGCACGCCACTGCACTATCCGTGCCATGATTCCTAGTCGTTTGGTACTTCAAAATTCCACCATGGCTAAGGCCATCTACCAAGATAATTAACTAAGTAATTAATTATAAAAAATCTATAAATCACTAATTAAATCAAATAAATAAATAAATAAAATATTACAAAAATTTTTGGAAAGGGGAGCTACAATAGGTAATTATATATATATATATATATATATATATATATATATATATATATATATATATATATATATATATATATATATATGCTAAGAAAAAAAATATATATATATGCTAATAAATAATACAAAATAACAGAGCAGCCCGAGCTCTACAAAGCCCAACCCGAGAAAACCCCACACCCGTGTATGCATAGGTAAGTATATAGAGATCGAGAAGGAAGGGGGAAGACCGCGCGATATACTAACCCTAAACGCAGCACGCCACCACCCACACGTGCCCCCCTGCGCGTGCGCCGCCGTAGGCTGGCCGAGGTCGATCTTCAGCCGGCGGCAGGCCGAGAGCAGCCGTGAAGGGAATACACAGCAGCAGCACCAGTTTTGAAGGCATCTTCATGGCAGAAATTCTTCCACATCGCTCGATCGATTCTCGAATCGATTTCACTGGTATGAACCCAACATAACCATCTAGGAACCCATCTAGCTAGTTTGTATGGAATCGATCCAGATTCAAAAAGAAACTGAGTCGAAATCGACGAAAATCTCGTTAGTAAACAGAGCATATAACTGGCGTAGCACCCAACTTGGAAGCCATTTTTCCGTCAGGGTATTGAGTATTCACGAAAACCATCTGAACAGCCTCTTAGACAACCTAATCAGGATCAAAACCTACTAAATAGATTATTTTATCATGTATTATATTTATAGTAAAGTACTTCCAAAAATTAAGGAAAAATCTGTTTTAAAAACCATAAAAATCTTCGATACGACGTGCGTCGCGCCAATACGGACGACGTGGTCGCGAACCGAAAGCATCAAAAGGTGCGTATCGGCTTCGTCGATGTGTGGGCTTTGACGAAATTCAAATTGGTCACGTGTGCGCGACGAATTTGATGCGTATCCATCGAAATTTACCGTATCGGCCTCTATGCAAATTTCCTAATTACTTTGTGCACGTTCGTCAGATCAAGACGAAACTTGCGCCAACAGGACTGTATCATTTTTTTGGTCATGTATGCCAAGTTAGGTCCGATTCTGAGAGTTGATCGGATCGCCATTTTGCAGGCCCCACGGTCCGACTTAACGGGCGATTTCATGCACGGTCCACCGGAATAAAAAATTGGACATACCTTTGGATTCATATCATCAAAACGAATCCGTAGACATATAATTTGATGACTTTAGAGACCAATGAATCTGGCATGCTTTTCGGTACAAAGTGGATCCAACGGCGGACACCGTTTTGACCTGAAATTACCGTTTTACCCCTGTGTCCAGAATTGGACTTAAGGACATGTAATTCTAGATAATTTGACTATTCTAAAAATGTTGGTAATGTCTATTTTAGCATCCGGAGACTTTTTGTATGTGTTGATTTTAGTGACTCAACTGATGTGGTTGTACTATCGGTTTCACCAGCTAAGGACCTCAGGCAAGTACACTTTCTGATTGCTTTCGATTTATAGTAGTCTTTTTATTTTATGCTTATACATGTCTTGCTGCTTGTTGACACGCTCGTCACACGGAGGTTAGTATCATAGATTTATTATACATTCTTGACTGTCATTTTCATGATTACCATGCTTGCGACCTGATTCTATGAGTACTAGCTGGGCGGAGAAATATCTTAGTAAACGTGTGAACTACCCCTTACCCATCCTAATATATCTAATCTTGACTGATAGCAGCTGCACACGACACGTGCAGGGTGCCGTATTTACCCTTTAGCCGTTCACATGTCGAACAAGATATTTCAAAACACATAGATAATTGCCTTTTATTTCTTTTCTGGTTTTCTTCACCGCTTGCCATGTCATCAGTTACTTTCTAGTTTTCATCTCGCATATGTTATTTTCATGTCTTGTTAATTCTATTGTATTTTTGCATTGCCGTCGGTTTGTGTACTTGTTCCATTCCTGACTGGAAACCAATATTTTTCAGGTTAGCTGTGGCTTCACTTAGCTTTGGGAGATACGAGTGTACTTGCAGACCGAAACCTAGAAATAGATAGCAGTTGTATCATTTTTATTAATTATGAGAACTTTGTATTTTCTTTAAATATAAATATTGTAAATGTTGTAATAAATTTAGACATGTGAATGAGCAATAAATGTTATATTTTTGTGATTTTGAGCATCTTGGCCGTGACAGCGTTCTACCGCCGACTCTGCGGCATAGGCTGGCTTGGACACGTCTCCTATCCGAAAAGGGGGTGCGGGTCGTGACAAGTTTTTGTGGTGGCCCATGGAGGTCAGTTTTCGCAAAAGATTGTGAACTCGTGGTAGTACCTATGTCAGTCGTACTACTGCGAGCCTGCGACTAGAAAATGCTCATTCACAATTAGGATTGAAATAATTTAGGAGGATAACTAGGATAAGTGTCCCTTATTACTTTGACTAATTGGGTAGTTAAGATTGTCTGATAGGCATGCAGTTTAGATAAGGAATTATTAAATTTAGATAGCTTTGTTTGCAAAAGCAAAAGTGCTTTTTATTTCACAAACTTTGTAAGAAGATTACAATAGAATTCTGGAAAAGTACAACTATAGGAATCCGATCTGAAGACGATCGCTTTATCCCTTGGACGATGTGAACTTTGAAGACGGTAGCCTCTGAAGAATGCAGCAGTACTTTGGAAAGAACTCCTGATCTCTGGTGATGATCTGATGTTGATTCTGATTCTCTCCGATCCCCCCTATGAAGGACTTGACTATTTATAGAGTTCTGGAAATAACTAATTTTTAGTTATTCTGGATTGCGCCGGATGGATTGTGCAGACATTGGACTGTGCAAGCAGCAAACTGCGCTGGCAGTTACTCGATCGTGGACCAACTGTATGAGACGCGTGGCATTATTTGATTGAAATACGCTTGGTCGTGTACAGACGGTTGCCACGTGGTGAGCAATTGATGGCATATAGGCCATGTGTAAATTGTCAGTTATCTTGATGGATTGTGCCACGTGAACTGCGCTGGCTTCAGACTGCGCTGAGATTGAACTGCGCTGCAAGGAACATGGCAGACTGCGCTTCGATTGGGTTGGTAGCTTGCGCTGGCTGTACAGCTGTCCTCGAGCACTGTGCTGTACGAGAAACGAACAGTTTCCTCATTTTTTGGGCTGTCAGCTGTCAGAAGATCTGATTTTCAGTCAGATAATGATGACGCGGCCACGTCAGCTAGCGCGCTTGGATGTGTGCGCAGTTCAGCTTGTGCAGTTGAGTTGTTGCGCAATCTGTTTCCAGCGTAATTCATTTGAAGAGTGCACAATTTGATTTTTATTGCTTTTTTGATGGGTGCAACTTGATTTTTAGGACCTACAAGACCCCCTTCAAAGTTTTCGAAATTTAAAAATATTCAAAGTTTCAAAATACTTTGAATTTCGAACTTAAAATCAAGTTGTGCAAGTGATGCCTTGACTGCGCGTTTGGAGGAATCAGCTCCTAATTTCTCGGCACAATCTGAGGTGACTGTTACTTTAGAAAAACTATAAATAGTTTTCGTTCTTCTTTCTTTCATTCTTTACTTGTTTCCAACTGTTCAAGAGAGAAAAGCTTCCGTGCCAACTCCGACCACTTCTCCTTCCTCTCCGTCGACATTAATGTCCCCGAAACGTTCAGCCACCGAGAAGGGCAAAGCTCCCGCTGAGTCTTCGACTCGGGTTGTGCCCCGAATTTCTCGTTATGAAGTCGGTCACCCTGTGCTGCAAGGTAGATGATGAACTCGAAAAAACCCTTTTTAGGGTTCTTTGACATTGCCGAACCTTCATACCTATCTCTTTTTAGAGATTTGATGGTATTGTGCCGCCCTGTTTAGGGTTTCGGTTGCACAAACACAATAGTTTTCATTTTTATGAAAACTATATTCTTGCACAATCGGTTAGAAAGCGTTGGCAAATGTTCAGCGCAATCTATCGATTTGCGCAAGTCTGTCCAGCGCAAACTGATGCCTTGCGCAAGTGAGTTAGCATAATCTGATGACTTGCGCAAGTGGATGAGTTGGCGCAATTGGATATTTTGTATATGTAGGCTACATTAGCGTAATTTGATGCTATGCACATAGCGCAATCTGACACTTGCACAATTTGCTAATTTTTGAACAGACTCTTTGACTTTGTATGTACTGAATTTTATCTCTTTGTTTGATGCAGTCAACCTCAGGAAAGACCCAGAATATGAGATCTTTACAGGGACTCTGGCTGAACCTGAGTTTAAAGAGGATCTTTTCCATGTAACATTTCCTTAGTATGCCCTGCCATCGTCTCGATAAGCCATCCTAACAGCACAAGACAATGAAACATTGCTGAGTCTGATGAACGGACAGCCTCTGCAAACTGCTGACGCTATTATTCATAAGAAGCCTCTATTTCTGTTTGGTGAGGCTCTTGATAAGAGTTCTCAGCCGAGACCTCGAGTTGAACAAAGACTCTTTCAGAGAGGCGAAAAAAGGATACTGTTACCAAAAATTTCCAGGTGTCTTCCTCTATCTCGTTATGCCTTCGCGAGCTATCCCAGGAGAATGGACTGGAATATAACTCATCTTCAACAAGCCAAAACAGGGAACATTTGTGTGAAGAAAGGACCAAATAATAAGGATATTTTTTACAGTTCCTCGGAGCATTACAGCTCCTTGCTCAGAGGATTGAAACCTGGGTGCATCCCACCAGA
Source organism: Iris pallida (assembly GCA_029216955.1). NCBI lineage: Eukaryota > Viridiplantae > Streptophyta > Magnoliopsida > Asparagales > Iridaceae > Iris > Iris pallida. Next base: position 27,836,464 of record JANAVB010005598.1, read on the forward strand.
GAACTCCTCCCTGCTGCTGCCGGTCAGGACGCCGATATTCGCAAACAAGTTTGCAAAGGTTGAAGGAAGTTATCCTGATCAAGATATCCGATTAACAGGTCTTGTTGATCCGGATAACAAGAGATGGAATTGTATAGCCAATTAGATATTGGCTCAATTCGAAGAAAGCTCAAGGAGATTGAGCTGTACCAGCCGGTATATTCTACCGTTTACGGTTTTCAACCCAATCCTCACCTATTCCTTGCTTTGGTAGAAAGGTACAACTTCAGAACAGGGACTTTTATGACGCCCTGTGGGGAGATCGGACTGGCTCTTCATGAGATGAAATACATCTCGAGTCTACCAATGGGGAATATCCCTTATGAGGAATTTGTCCCCACCAATGACGAGTTGGACAAACTTCGTCAGGAGAACGCTGATATGGTGGCCGTCTTCGAGGAGCTCTTGTGCCACTACAAAATCTGTTCCTTGTATTACAAGAGCGGTTCATCAGGCACCTGCTACTAGACGAAATGGTTACCATATCTCTTCCTTAATCACATTATGGAGAAGAAAACCAAGGAACACGACAATTGTAAACCCAAATTTTTCAAACCACTCAGCAGTAGTGAGGTGATTGGGTTGATGGAGGAGAATAAGGAGATGGATATTAAGATCGATGAAAGTTTCATGAGGATGGGCTATAGGCCCATGTCAAAGGAAGCCCAGCTGGCGGTTTTTCTCACCTATTGCCTCCGACGATTCGTCATCCCTGGAGTGAGCGCCATCGATCGCTTCTATCGAGGCGTGCTGTTTGCTGCCGTCCGTTTAGTCTTTAGCTATCGGATGGATCTCTTGTCAGCAATGACTTGCCGAGTGAACGCTGGCCTCCGCCTGTTTATAGATTCGATGCTCAAAGGAAAAGGCGAGAAAGGTAGCTTTCTGCGGCTAGAGCTGCCATATACATACTTATTCAGATGGCTGCTTCTGCACTATCCTGCTCTGATGAATCCCGATATGGGAGCGGTAAGTGGCAGCTTCTTGAGAAGATTCTCCAGAAGCAAATGGATATACACCAGCTTAAGAGATTGCAGACGTGCTTTGAATCTCGGGAAGGGGTGGAACTTCTATTGTGTTCCCCCTTCGGCTGGCTACGAGCACACGTCTTCAAATCTGGTAGACTTAGGGAGGCAGCCTTTGGGTCATGCAGTTTTTGATTGGCTGAGGAGAATCAAGCCGTCACACCTGGTCTACAGATTTGAAGACGAATGTTATTTGGAACCCTATCTTCCCAGCCGCTTTGCCCGTCAATTCGGCTACGACCAGTTTTATGTAGGCAAAGCTATCACGTGCCTACAAGGAAAAGGTTATCTGATCGACGGAGCCCGGGCTTGGGCTTATTATAATGCTCGAGACACCAAAACAACATTTTCGATGCCGATGAAGAGCGACCACGGTCTTCGGATGCTGTATACATATTCACTTTTCTATACATCCGCGAATACCTTTGACGAGAACTTCAGTCTCGCGGAAAGCTTTGCGACAGCGGCCAGATTAAAGAAGGGAGCAACTGTTGTGTCGGCTCCTGGCAACGATGAAGAGCGTGAACCGGCCGATGCACCGTTGGAAGCTTCAAGGGAAGCCAACTTTCCGGAAGAAGTCAACAAACCATTGCGCATTTCCTTGAAGGTTGTCAAATCTCCAGCCAAGGAGAGGAAGAGAAGGATAGAAGAACCTTCTTCTCCAGTTGCTAAGAAGAATCTTGTCTTGGAATCATCAGAAAGGGTCACGACCCGATCATAATCTTGGCAGCAGGCCGAGTCAATTCAAAGAGAAGAGGCGACAACTCCGACCTCTATTCAAAGACAGGTAAATGTTATAGATGTAGAGAGTCCAGAGAGACCTCTACGTATAAAGAAGATAGCTGTCAGAAGGAACGTAGCCAGTCCTCCGCGACCTATGTCATCGGTCGTGGCTAGTACTGTTGCCGGAATCACAATGTCATCCCCTACACCTATCCCTGAGCCCGAAGCTTTCAGTCCAGAGAGGAGGGATGATGTTGTAGAGACCAGGAAGGAGGTCCTGGAGAAAGAGGATAAAGTGGTGCGATCTCCTACACTTGCAGTGGAGACTACCCAGCTTCCAGCTACACCGAGAACACTTCGTGATGAAGAAGATCGATTAATGATCGATGCTCTGAACGACTGCGACTTCGGCCTCCATGATAACGTGGATCCGATCGTAGCAACTGTTAGTGGAGCATGAGAGGAGAGCACAAGTGATGAAGTTTCATCAGCAGAGGCTGTTGATGATACACTGAATCCAGAGGAGGACGCTGATGTCCATATATCCCCAGAAGCTGTTGATGACACATTGAATCCAGAAGAGGATGTTGATGTGCATGTATCTCCAGAAAAGAATGTGGGTGAAGAAGTAGCACCTGAGGAAATTACTACTGCTGATCCCAAAGGTATTGAATGATATTATCAATCTTCTTTTCATGGATTAAATGGCTGACATCTACATTTTTATCCATGCAGAAATTGAGTCTTCTCCAATTCCTCCAACATGCACTGACATAGTGCCAATAAAGGAGATAGCCAGTGGTAGCAGACATTTTTTGGGCGGCTCCGAAGCAGGTAGTAGCGAGGCAGTAATGTCTGAGGCTACTTCTGCGAGGTTGTAACTCGTGTCGGCAGAGGAAAAACTTGTCCCTGGACCTAGCAATGGTATGATCACTCTTACTTTTGATCCTTCTTGATAGTTATTAATGACAGCCAATTGACGGTGTTTGTTTGATTTTGCAGAGGAACACCTGGGAGGGGCGACTAGCTTTACCATGGCTCCTTTATCCAGAAAGACCTCCAATCACGTGCAAGAAGCTGAACGTCCATCTGTACAGGCACCTACTGCTGCTTCGACGTCCATGGGAGTAGCTGTTACTCCTGGTGCCATTGCCACCAACAGATTCATAATCGGTTCCTTCACCAACCTTTTCTTCCATTCTCGAGGACCCTTAGTAGAAAGGATAATGGATAAAGAAGAGGTTGGTTTCATAACTGTTAGGGGTCCAACCTCTTATCTGATAGCTGCCATCCGGAGTCAAGGTGATGAAGCGCAAGCTGCTTACCTTGAACACATCCTGGATGAGCTAGAGGAATCGATTAAGATCTACAAAGATCTGAATCGGGAAAATGTGGAATCTTTGGTACAGGCCGAGTTTGAGAGGATGTCACAAGAGGCTGCAGTTGCGAAAGTTGACTTCCAGATTATCTTGGACTCTTTCACTGTCAAGTCTTCAGAATATAACTCTCAAATAGAGATAATAACATCTGCTGTCAAGGAGAAGGAGAAAAAAGTTGCTGAACTAAAAGCAGAATCTGCCCGTCTTCAAGAAGAGTTGAGACTTGTTCAGCTTTCTCTGGAAGATGAGGCCACACAACATCAAGCTATAATTCAGCAACTAGACGCCCTAACCCAGGAAAGAGATGAATATGTCACAACTTATCAAGCTGAAATCTCTCGCAGACTAGTAACTCTACCGACTTTCGACAATAAGTCTGGAATGGAGTAAGCTAGGAGGCGAGTGATGGATTCTCGTGAGGAGCGACTGCAAACTTTAAAGCAGCAGATGACTAGCTTGATGACCCCGCCAGCAGAATATAAAAACTTTTTGTATCTTCAATTTTTGTGACATATAATTTTGTAATGTCTTTTAATTTTGATCAATAAAAAGACATTTTCTTTGTGGCTCTATTATTTATTACATATTTTTTTCAGATATAAATAATAGCGATAGAAAATATATTCAGAGGTGCAAGACATGATATATTTCTTGATTTTAGAAAATAATTATATTCATTATATCTGCTCAGAGGTAATGTGGACATGGCAGAATATAATTTTTTGAATATCATTATTTCAGTAGACAACTTAATCAAAGATAACGAATACATGACAAATTGTTGATATGAACGAAATGGATGAATCGTCAAATGTGTGAACGAAATGAATCGTCAGGATGAACGGATGGACCGTCAAATGAATGGAATGAACGGATGAACCGTCAGATAGATGAAATGAACGGGCGAACCGTCAGATGAATGGATGAACGGGTGAACCGTCGGATGAATAGATGAACGGGTGAACCGTCGGATGAATGTAATGAACGGGCGAACCGTCGGATGAATGTGATGAACGGGCGAACCGTCAGATGAATGTGATGAACGGAGGAACCGTCGGATGAATGTAATGAACGGGCGAACCGTCGGATGAATGTAATGAACGGGCGAACCGTCAGATGAATGTGATAAATGGGCGAATCGTCGAATGAATGTAATGAACGGGTGAACCATCAGATGAATGTGTCGCTTCATTATCTCACGAATCTCTATCTATAAATAGAACAGAAAGTCAGATGGAATAATCACTTTCACTTTTCAACATAAAGATGTCATCTGGAGATGCATCCAAGAAGGCTGAGAACGCCCCGAAGGTTGAAGCGGTTATTGAAGAACGTCTAGTCGAGCTGGCCCAGCCAAAGCAGACAGAGGCAGGCGAAGGTTCGTCTGTACCCAAACCGCCAAGGGACATCTTGGACTTCCTTCTTGAACCAGGGATGACAGAGAAAGAAGAGGCCATAAGTATGGCTGCTTGCAAGTTCCTGGTGGGTTTGAGCAAGGATGTTCTCAGCTCTTTTTGCCGATTATGTTTTTGAGAAGGACGGTAGTGGTCCTCGTCCCAATTTTGAGAAGGATGATAGTGACCTTCCTTGATATTATGTACTATCATTCATGATAAAATAAAATCAAAATTTATTTATGAACTTGTCTGATGATTACAAGCAATGTCTTTTACATTTATACATAATACTTTTTGAGGAACTTGCCATTGATGGACATCGTTGCAACTCGACCATCCAGTTCTGTGAGTTGATAGGCTCCATTTGAGAAGACTTTGCTCACGATATATGGCCCTTCCCACTTCGCATAAAACTTGTCCTTGCTCATGTGAGTCATAGTCATAGGACGTCTGACGGTTAGAATGAGCTCTCCTTTCTGAAAGGCTCTGACCTTAACTTTGCGATTGAAGGTCTTTGAGATGCGGGCTTGGTATAACTCAATATGCTGTTGAGCCAATAGCCGTTTCTCGTCGAGCGCTTCCAATTCTTGAAGTCGAAGAAGGTCGTTGTTCTCTGTAGTGAGCTCATTGGCGATGGCAATCCTTAAATATGGAATTTGAAGTTCCAGGGGTAGAACTGCTTCACAACCGTACACCAAAGAGAAGGGTGTACAGCCTGTAGGGTTGCGGACCGTAGAACGGTAGGCCCAAAGACATTCTCCAAGCTTTTCACTCCAGTTTCGTTTGTTAGTAGACACAAACTTCTTGAGGAGCTTGATGATAGTCTTGTTGAAAGCTTCAACCAAGACATTAGCAGCAGGATTGTAAGCTTTCGAAGCGACATTGTCAATCCGGTGATCGTCACAGAACCTTGTGAACTTTTGACTGATGAACTGAGGTCCATTGTCATGAATGATTTATCGAGGTACACCAAATCTATAAATGACATGATGTTTGACGAAGTTGATGACACTGCTGGTCTTGACTTCAGCCAAGGATATAGCTTCAGCCCATTTGGAGAAGTAGTCGGTTATTGCCAGTATGAATCGATGTCCTCTAGAAGAAGGGGGATTGATAGGACCTATAATGTCCATACCCCAAGCTTCAAAAGGCCAGGAAGCAGCAGTCGGATGAAAGAATTCTGATGGTTGGTGAATAAAATCTGCATGGATTTGACAAGCTCGATATTTTCTTGCATATTCGATGGCATCAGATACCATAGAGAGCTAGTAGTAACCCATGCGTCGGATACGATCCTGTAGCTTAGGACCAGGTTGATGTGCTCCACAGACACCGTCGTAAGCTTCACGCAATACTTGCTTCGCTTCATCACCAGTAAGACAGCGCAAGAGTAGGCCGTCATAAGTCCGCCGGTAAAGAGTTTTGGTGGTCTGATTGTAGTAGAATCGCAGAGTCCGCTGACGAATACTCGTAGCTTCCTTGGGATCTTTAGGAAGTATGTCATGAACTACGAAGTCGATGAAGGGAGCTCTCTAATCTTCACTGATAATATTGACTTCAATAAGATTACTGAACTCAATATTACGATTGTTTTTGATGCAGAACAATTCCCGATTAGAGACAACCACCACCTGCTGTCGTTTGATAGGGATGGCTAAGACTGCTGCAAGATTAGCCAAAGCGTCTGCTTCAGTATTGCAAGCTCGACGGACGTATTCGATGAAGAAGGCTTTGAATGATGTAGCCATGTTGATTGCCGCTTCATAGTAAGGTACTAGATCTTGATGGCGAACTTCATAGGTTCCTCTAACCTGGTTAACAACCAGCTTGGAGTCGCCATAGACTTCAAGATATTCGACGTCCAGTTGTTTAGCTAACTGAAGACCAATGAGTAGAGCATTGTATTCTGCTACGTTGTTGGAGCAAGGTTCATCTAGGGAGTAGGCTCTTTGAATAGTTGATCCGTCTGGAGAAACAAGGACAACTCCAACTCCTACGACAATGGCACCATTGGGTCCAATCCTGGATACACCGTCAAAGAATAGACGCCAAGTAGAAAATTCTTCGAAGATCATATTTGATTCCAATGTCTCGTCTGGAATTTCATCATAAAGTTTGGATGTCTCTGGAACAGGATGAACTGCTAAGAAATCCGCCACTACTTGACCTTTAACAGACTTTTGTGGAACATATACCATGTCATATTGGGCTAGCAGAATGGCCCATGTAGCCAGCCAAGAATTGAGTGTGCTAGGCTTCTTCATCAATACCCGAAGAGGATTAACTCGGGATATGACATGAATAGTTTGGCCAATGATGTAATGCCTTATCTTTTGAACAGCAAACATAAGAGCTAGGCATTCTTTTTCGACAGGACTATAACGGTGTTCAGCACCAATCACAGTACGACTGAGATAGTAAATGGCCTGTTCATGGCCTTCTTTATTCTTTTGGGAAAGTAAAGCACCCAATGAATGATCCATAGCGCAGATATACATTAAAAATGGTATGCCTGAGATCGGTGGTACCAAGACTGGCGGGTTCATGAGATATCGTTTTATATCGTCAAATGCTCGTTGACATTCTTCGATCCAAATGAAAGATACACCCTTCTTCATTAGCTGAGTAAATGGTCTGCAGCGTCCAGACAGATTTGAAATGAACCTCCTGATGTACGCAAGTCGACCTTGGAATCCTCGTAGCTCTTTTAGGTTGTGTGGAGGACGCATCTCTTGAATGGCTTTGATCTTCTCGGGATCCACGTGTATACCCTTAGAGGTAATGACGAAGCCGAGAAATTTGCCACTAGAGACACCCAAGAATGACTTGGTGGGATTCATTTTGAGTTGATGTTGGCGCATGAGATTGAAGATAGTTCTTAAGTCTTGGATGTGATCTTCCTTTAGACGAATTTTGACAGCAATATCGTCCACATAACATTCGACGGTCTTGCGAAGATGATCTCGAAAGATAGTACTCATGGATCGTTGGTAAGTTGTACCAGCGTTCGTAAGACCAAATGGCATCACGGTATAGCAGTAGACTCCGCGAGGGGTGCGGAAAGAAGTATGTTTTTCATCTTTAGGATTAATTCGGATCTGATTGTATACGGAGAATCCGTCCATGAAAGATATTCGCTCGAACCCATAGGTGTTGTCAATCATGACGTCCGTGATAGGGAGAGGAATTTTATCTTTTGGACAGGCTTCATTAAGATCTCGAAAGTTGACGCAAACTCGAACTTTTTTGTTTTTTTAGGACTGAAACGACGTTGGCTACCCAATCTAGGTGTTGTTCTTCTCGGATAAATCCACAAGCGATGAGCTTCTTGACTTCATCGTCGATTGCGTCCATCATTTCTGGCTTGAAGCATCGTTGTTGCTATTTGACTGGTTTTGCATTAGGCAAGATATTCAATTTGTGAGTAGCAACTTTGGGATCTAGACCTGGCATGTCTTCATAGCTCCAGGCAAAGACATCAATATATTCTTGAATAAGAAGAATTAATTCTTGCTTATCTGCCTCTGGAAGGTTCTTGCTGATGAATATTGGACGAGGTGACCCACTTTTTTCTACATCAATTTGAACTAATTGATCTTCGGTAGGAGGTTCCCTTTGTTCGAATCGGAGTTCCCATTGGGTATCCATTCGTTGAGCCCAAGGATCTGTTTCAGGATTTTCTTTAATATCCTCGTCATAGCCTTCTGGAAGTTCAACGGAGACCATGTTAGAAGATATGATCAATCGATGAACTTGACCGATGCTTGTGTCAGAATCCCATGATCTGGAATCAGAAGAGTTAGAGCGCTCCTCACTATCGGATTCAGAGACTGCTGGGGATAATATCGGAGGTGAAGTATATCCGAGACCTCTTTTGGTCCTGCTATAGTACATCTCTGATTTTCCTTTCGGAACAGCCGTACGGATAGGAGTTTTTCTACCCTTACCGTAGTTGAGGCCATTCTTGAAGTCATAACCCATCTTTCGGTCGTTACTTTTGCTATCATCCGTATAACTGAATTTTTGTTTCGGTCATTTACTAAAAAGTATTAGACTCTCGCCTCTCTTTCGAGAACGGACAACAAAGTATGAATCATCTGGGTGTTCGAGTAAGACTTCTATTTGAAGAGACTGTACAACTCCCATTGTAAATGACTGAAAGCTATCTAACATATCCAAATAGCATTTAGCATGATAAATGACATCAGTATACTGGAAAGAAGATGATTTTTTATTGATTTGTACTTCTGTATTTACAACAGGACCTTTAGCCTTAGCAGGCTTGGTCAGATTGATTACAAGAGGGGGAGAAGAAGAACGTGGAGGAGGATTGGACTTGTTACGACGGAGGTCGATAACAAGCGGTTCAGAGGAGGTGAGCTCCCTTTTATCCTTGTTACGACGTAGGTCAATAACAAGTGGCTCAGAAGAGGTGAGCTCCTTTTGATCTTGACCACCATCAGTTGGCTGCTTCTGGACTGGCAAGTGAATAGCCAGTGGTTTGGATGATTGAGGACGAGAAATACGCCCTTTGACAGGTATGATGAGGGTGTCATTAGGCACTACTTCTTGTTCTTCTTCAGTATCCAGAGCCAGTACTACCTTCATGAATTCATCCTTGTACATGCAAGCATCATTACAATATGCTTTGACACCTTTGAAAGAATAGAGATCTGCAACCTCTTTTTGAACCTCTCCATTGTCATCAACATACTTGAAGCATTGATGGAGAGTCGAAGGAACAATGTTGTGTTCGTGAAGGAATGGTCTCCCCAAAAGAGCATTGTAAGAGCAACCATGGTTGTCTATGATGTAGAAGGTCGCCTTTGTGCGAAGATTGCCAATTTGGAGTTTTAGACGAATCTTGCCCAGAGGTTCACTTCTTTCTTGGTTAAACCCCAGGATGGTGGTGATTGTACTAGAAAGACTATGTACTGGAATTTTCAGTGCATCTAACATTGTCTTTGGCATGATGATGAGAGCAGACCCTGGATCTATCAGAATACGATCGACTTTTATCGAGTCAACATATCCTGTATAGTATAGAGGACGGTCATGCCTATTATCTTCCATCAGCATATCATCCTGTGTGAAGGTAATGTTTGGAATTAACTCCAACACACTGTGACAATGGAGGCAAGAGACAGGCTCTGCTTTTGGCTTCTTCGGAAGGGTTAAACAGGTTTCTGCTTGCATTAGAGCTTCACTCAGAGTTTCTCGAGTTTCTTTGGAGAGACGCAAGAGCTCGAAGATTGACAACCGAGCCGGTGTATTGGCTAGTTGGGCCAAAATATCAAAGTTGTATGACTTTTCAAGTCCAGAAGGAGATGACTTCTTCAAAGGTTTGTTGAAGCGGACTTGTTGTTTGCCTTTGTCGGCTACCGTCGGCTTGGGATGAGTAGGTTCTACAACCGGTGAGGAGGCAGCAGGAACGTCCTTAGTAGAAGCGGGTTGTACTGGAGCAGACTCAGAAGAAGAAGCAGGATTTTCTTGAGTCTTGGGAAGTTTCCGTAGATAGGCTTTCCCTGATCTGGTGCCCAATAGGATTTTCTCTTCAACTATGGGGTCAAAAGACACCATATTGCAGATTTTTGTTTTGCCCTTGGAGCGTTCTTTCTTCTTGGAGGAAGAGGGAACTTCGAACTCCGAGGCAAGATCAGGGTGAATCCACATAATCTCGCCGTTGTCAAGAGATAAGGGGACGATACCTTCACTTCGTGGAGGAGGGAGATTCTCGATCTCAAGAGTAGCCTTGGGGATAGGGATAACACCGTGCTGTACCATCTGCAGAGGGAAGTTACCAAACTGAACTGAGACCATGTTCGCGGTAACAGTCTTCTCGTCTTGCTGCAGAGTGACAACACCGGCATTGACTAGCTCTTGAATCTTGCCTTTGAGCACATAACATGCTCGAGTGGGATGCCCAATGAACCTGTGATAAATACAGTATTTGGGATGATCAGTCTTACCAACTTCATCAGGCTTCTTCGGGTCTGGGAGTTAGAGCTTATTGCTTTTGATCAAGCAATCAAAGATGCTCACGGTGTCATTCTCGTCAAAGGAGTACTCTACTTTCGGACGAGGATCCCTTGGTGGAGGTGCAGAAGGAGTAGAAGTAGAAGTATGTGGAGCTACGTTGACCGCCAGAGATTATTTGTTCTTCAAGTTGATATTCAAAGTCTCTTTTCCCTTGCGGTTGTTCTGGCGATTACCACCACCCGATGTCTGATGTTCATCCTGGTCGGGGTTAGACATGTGTACCCCTAGCTGCTTGAACTTGTCAGTGCTAACTTCAGCTGCTTTAGCATTGACAATGAAGGATGGCCAGTCTTGGAACTGAGTTGACCCCGTCCACATGCTGATGATATATAAAAGATTTGCCTTGCAGGTATCAATAGTGACAGCTGCTGGAGTTCCAGGAGGCATTTTTAAAGCTTCTCGGCGGAACCTTTCAATAAAACTTTCAGCGGTTTTATTGTGTCTTTGTTTGATCTTCTTGAGGACTGATATGGTCATATCATTGATTCCCTCATAGAATCGTTCCAAGAAGATTTGTTTTAGACCTGAGAAAGAAGTGATACAGTCATCGGGCAAGCTTCTGTACCAGTCGTATACTACACCAGCTAAACAGCCGACGAACACCCCGATAAGAAGAGCATCATTTGGCTGAAGTTGAACAGTCATTACCTCAAAGTGGTTAATGAACTGGCTGGGAGAAGTGCTGCATTAAATAGCGAAATTGTAGGTATTTTGTACTTTGGAGGAAATGGGACTTCCTTCCATTCAACTGGGTAGGGTTGTTTGATTCCCAACCTCTGTAAGTTGTCCTTCTCTTTGAAAGACTCGAATTGAGTGCGCAGGAGTTTGACAGCTTCATTAGCATCCTCCAATGATATAGAAGGAGCAGGCTGAATCGGAGTATAAGGGGGAGGAACAGCGTGGTAAGCACTACCCCCAGCACCAGACTGACTGGGTGTAGGTTGAATTTGTACAGAGGGTACTTGAGGAGATACTACCTCCAGCCCTGCATTGACAGGCACCGACGATGCTATGATCTCAGGATTTGCAGCAGGTAAAGTCGGTGGTACTGTATGTTGGGCCACGATGATAGAATGCATACTTGCAACCATTTCAGCCATGGTCTTCAACTTGTCTTCTAGTGCAGCTATTCGTTGTTCTTGACTAGCCGAACTAGAAGCATCTGGGTCTTCAGTGACAACATAAGCTGTCACTTCTCTAGGTACAGTGGAGGATACTGTCTGTTCAGAACTTTCGTTGTATACATCATAATCAGAGAAAGAATCATCTCCTGAGTGAAAAAGAGGGAGATGACCGGAAGGATCTTGGAGAAGATTCCTTTGACCGATTATATCTCGGCTTCGGGATCTGGTATGTTGGAATACTCCTTCAGAAGATTCTTGGAGTAGATCTAAATACCGCTGGCTGGGCTTGCGAGGCTTGCCGTGCTTGGAGCACTTTCTACCCCCAGTGTCTCGAGAAGTCATGTTGACGGAAGCGTACAACACTTCGTCTTCATCTTCTGACATAGATTCAGAGTTTGTAAAATTCAGACGATCGAAGACAGATCATTTTGTTGTCTGGCAACAGCACCTGATGACAACCTTGTGATTACAATGGTGTCCAAGTGGTTGAACTGGAGGTGTTGAGATGTTGTCCCGTTTTTGCTTGAGGTGTTCTCGAAGATCGGGAACAATGACGGGATGAGAAGAAGTCTGAGGGATACGTTCTTTAACAACATTCGGAACATGGTTCCGGTTCTTCAAATATTTTGTCCTTTGAGTGTACAGGGAAGTACTTATTTCATTAGCATAGGTGTCAGGATTCTTCATCTTGGAAGGTTGTCTCTGATGCTGGTTGATCTTCGGCATTGGCTGTTTGCGTTTTGTCGAAGTTGGCCTATTGAGATAAGTCCTTAGATCAGCAAATTTACCCCCAGGAGTTTCTGTCTGAGACACCAGTAATTTTTTCTATTTTGAACGGGATATCCTGAGAGTTGGGAGATCTTAGAATTCTGCTACCGGAGTAGGCAGAATACCTCTTTGATCAGTACACTTCCCTTTGGCAAGGAGGGAAGAAGAACTCTTGTTTGAGAGAGTTCTTGTACTGATTGGTGCCGAGGCACGTTCAGATTAATCTTCTACAGTAAGCATCGAGGAAGACTGAGAAAAGACCAAAGGACCTTTTCCCTTGTTTTGTGAAGAAGGGTTGGCTAAAGAGCGTTTCCCTCTGTTGTCTTCCAAGTCGTGGAACGAGAAAGTTTGAGAAAAGACCAACGGACCTTTTCCTTTGGTCTGGGGAGGAGGAGGAATAGTCAACAGACTACCCCCAGTGGATTGTGCTGGAGCAACTGGGTGCTTGGGAAGAGGAGTAGAGTTTTTCCCCTTGCTGTGAGAAGAAGAGAGATTAGCCAAAGGGCTGTCCTTCTTAGAAGGCGCATTGGTTGGTTGCGTATGAGAAGCTTTGATAGATGGACTTTTGGCCACAGACACTGTGGCTTGGGCCGCAGGAGTCTTGATTTCAGAGTGCTTGAATTGCGTTCTGGTTGATGGAGTGGTGGACTGCGCAGGCAAAGTTGCAGCCAACTGCGCCAGGGGAAGAGGAGTCTTGCACTTTGCCAGAGCATCATAAGAAGTTGTTTGTGCACTGGCAAGGGGAGCAGTATACTGCGCATGGGCAGTAAAGGCAGCGGACTGCGTAGCAGTTTTGGAAGCAGAGACAGCAGACTGCGCAGATGATTGCGCAGGAGATTGTGCAGAGTGTTGGCCCATTCCATGGTCACACCCGATTTCGATAATCAACATACACTTAAGTCAATACACAAAATATAGAAAATACTGCTAATTATTTTAGGATACATGAAATCAAATTCAACAGATGATGTACTGCATCAAACAAAGCGTCAACATCATCAAATCTTCAGAAGACTTATTTCTCATTTTATTCTATATTTTATATTTTATTGAGTCTAGGATTTATTTTGTAAAATCAGTTTTGGTAATACTGGCTTAGGATTAAAACTGTCCACATTCCAAAAGCCTACCTATTTACCATTCGTATTTCATTTACAAAACATTTCAAAAACATATTTTGAAAACTGTTTTTACAAATGATTTTCAAATATCTCCTGACAGAACTCGTAACCGAGTTCGGCCCGAGTTCGGTCCGAACTCTGACCGAGTTCGGTCAAAAATGATTCAAACTTCTGTTGCCTCCAAATCAGCGAGCAACGTCTCTTTACGAGATATTTACATCCGAACTCTGCCCGAACTCTGCCCGAGTTCAGTTCGAGAAAATACCTATAAATAGAGAAGAACTTTTCATTTCAAATCATCAATTCATTCTTCATTCTCTCTTCTCTTCCACTCAAGTGTTTTCAAACGATCTAAGATTTTCAAATCATACCTATACACCTCTTAGCCAAAAGCCAGTACTATCAGAGTTGATTTAGAATCTTTTGGTGTTTCAAGAGTTGTAAAGAGGTCGTTCCAAGTTCAACAACTTTTCCTGTTGTGGAGCTGGTCATGCACTCGTCACCAAGCATGGTGTGTGTTGTGGAGCTGGTCGTGCGCTCGTCACCAAGCACGGTGTTGTAAGAGACTGCAAGCTCTCTGTTAAAGCTTGTGCCATAGTAGATTAACATCGAGCAAGAGTACTCGAGACTGGATTAGTCCTCTCAGAGGGATACCAGTATATATCGCTGTGTTACTGAGTTTGAATTCTCTATCTTTATTTACTGTCTCTTATATCTCTGCCATAGTTTAATTTTTAATTGGTGATTATTTTCCGCTGCACACACACACTCTATTCACTCCCTCTCTAGAGGTGCTCAACGGTCCTACAATTGGTATCAGAGCGGGTTATATTCTTATATAACATACCCTAGAGAGTATATATATATGGTAGTCGTAAAATCTATATTCAACGGTGAAGGGCAATCCACAAATAGACCTCCCCTATTTGATGGAACAAATTATACCTACTGGAAAACATGAATGACTTTCTTTCTAAAGTCTCTCGACTTTGAACTTTGGTCAATAGTCATTGATGGTTATAAGAAACCAGCACCAACAGTGGTTGAAGGCCAACTGGTAGAAAAGACCCATGATAAGTACACTGAAGCTAAAAAGGCTAAAGCTAGCCTAGATGCTCGTGCCATCAATGCACTATTCTGTACAATTGACAAAACCGAGTTCAACAGAGTTTCAACCTGTAAGACGTCTCACGAAATTTGGAAACTCCTTGAGGTAACCCATGAAGGGACTTCCCAAGTGAAGGAATCCAAAATTAGTAGACTGACACAGGAGTATGAATCTTTTAAGATGAAACCCCGTGAGTCAATTACACAGATGTTTACTCGTTTCCTTGATATAACTAATCCTTTACAATCTCTTGGCAAGGATTACAGCAATCACGAGAAGATCAGAAAAGTGCTGCGGGCTCTAACAAAGAACTGGAATCCAAAAGCCACAGCAATCATTGAAGGAAATGATCTCACCACTATGACTCTGGAAACGCTGATGGGCAAACTCATGACCCATGAACTCGACTTGCAAGATTTTGAAGAAGCAACACCAAAGGATAAATCTATTGCCTTCAAAGCTCAAGCAAGAAAATCAACATACAATGATTCCGATGAAGAATCGTCAAGTGGTGATGAACGAGCCCTACATGTGAAGAACTTCAAAAAATATCTAAAGTTCACAAGCAGAAAGAAGAAAGATGTCCAAGAAAGCAACGAAGATGAAACTATATGCTTTGGATGCAAGAAGTCAGGGCATATGAAGAAGGACTGTCCAACCACCAAGAAAAGCAGTCCATACGATAGATCAAGATCAAACAGAAAAGCAACATCTGGTCGAAAGTATGCCAACACAAGCATCTGGCACGAAAGCGATGCCAGTGATACAGAAGAAGAAGACAGACCCTACGACAATGCAAATGTTTGTCTCATGGCATTTGATAAGGTATCATCTAATCCTTTGTTTGATGATTTCACTTTCGATGAATTAGAGAATGCCTTTAGCGAACTGCTTGAAGATCACAAAACTGTGCTCGACAAGTATAAGTAATCTCAAAAAGAGATTAAGGCACACACAACCGAGATAGCTAGACTGTCCAATCTGATTGAAGATATTAAAGAGACATCTACTACCGGTAATACGGAAGAGATAACCAAACTCAAGGTAGACTATCATGAGGCTATCCTCAATATTGAAAAGAAAGAAAGGGACTATGTCAAAGTACAAAAGCTTTATGACATAGAGAAGAAGATGCACTTAGTAACTGAACAAAGACTCCTAGATATGACTGCTAGATACGAAGAGTCTATTGCGATTTCTAAAAAGTTAGAAATCAAGTTAGGCAAACAGGCAATACCTATGACACAGCCTAAGATTAGTCCTAATGCTAAGCATACACCTAAAAGGACTAAACACAAGAAAGCACAGAAGAAACACGAACATCATCATGCTTTCACTTATAGGTTCTCCAAACAAAACAAGCTTGCAAACACAGTTTCTACCACTAAATTGACTTGCACTTATTGTAGCACGCACGGTCACATATCACAGTATTGTTTAGCAAGAAAGCTTGTTGACAATCACACTCTAATATGGAGACCTAAAGCTAATCAGAGTGGACCCTTCAGAAAATGGGTACCAAAGGATTCATCTACTTGTCTTGTAGGTGGACCCTCAACCCTCTCATGCTAGAAGCAAATGGATCCTCGATAGTGGATGTTCGCGACACATGACTGGTGATGCATCTTTATTCGCTACACTATCGATGAAGAAAGAAGGATATGTCTCCT
Organism: Iris pallida; assembly: GCA_029216955.1. Taxonomy (NCBI): domain Eukaryota; kingdom Viridiplantae; phylum Streptophyta; class Magnoliopsida; order Asparagales; family Iridaceae; genus Iris; species Iris pallida. The sequence continues at coordinate 27,852,854 of JANAVB010005598.1, forward strand.
TCGGAAATAACTTGAGAGGTGATATAATAGGTAATGGTACTGTAGGTATTTCTCCTTATCCAATAATAAAGGATGTTTGTCTAGTAACTGAATTGAAACATAACCTATTGAGCATAAGTCATTTGGCAGATAATGGTTATGGTATCAATTTTGTGAAAGATAAATGTACCATATATGATATATCGTCTGGTGATCCCGTATATAAAGGGATTAGAGAAGACAACATTTATGTTTTCTTTTTGGAGAATACTAATAATGCAGGAAGGTGCCTAGTAGCCAATCAAGATGAAAGCCGGCTATGGCACATGAGACTAGGACATGCAAATATGGATACTATCTCACGTCTAAATACAAAGAAGTTGGTAAGAGGACTCCCTGAAATTCTATTTAAGAGAGATATGGTATGTGCTGACTGCGAAAAGAACAAAGCACATATATCTACTTTTAAATCCATCAACGCTGTAAGTACTTCGAGACTTTTGCAATTAATTCATATGGATTTATTTGGTCCTAGTAGAGTCGCTAGTCTTGACGGTAAGCTCTATGCTTTTGTTATTGTTGATGATTTCTCTCGATTTACTTGGGTTTATTTCTTATCAAACAAAAGTGATGCATTTTTTGAATTTCAAAAATTTTGCAAAAAGGTACAAAATGAAAAAGGCTTCATGATTACTCGTATCCGAAGTGATCATGGTGGCGAATTCGAAAATTCTGATTTCAAAAAGTTTTGTGATGATAGTGGATATTACCACGAATTTTCTTGTCCTAGAACTCCCCAACAGAATGGTGTTGTGGAGCGGAAGAATCGAACTCTAAGCGAAATGGCTAGAGTCATGCTGAATCAGTATAATCTTCCTAAATATTTTTGGGCAGAAGCTGTTAGTACAGCCTGTCATGTTTTAAATAAGGTGTTAATTCGACCAATATCGAAGAAAATACCATATGAGCTTTAGTTTGGAAGAATTCCAAACATTTCTTATTTCAAAGTTTTTGGTTGTCGCTGTTTTATCCTGAACACCAAGGATAACTTGGGAAAGTTCGACTCCAAAGCAGATGACGGGATATTTCTCGGATATGCTGCTAAGAGTAAGGGATATAGAATTTTCAATAAAAGATCTATGATTGTTGAAGAGACTATTAATGTTACCTTTGATGAGTTAAATAGTCACAGATCTAGCGACAGTGATGATGAAGATACACATACAAAGACTAAGAAGAGTTCTGAGAAAGATCTGACCCAAGAGGCAAGGGCTGATAAAAGTTCCGAAGATGCAGGAACTGAGAAGAGCCTTGTGAAAGATATAGCCCAAAGATTTGAATCATTGAGATTCAAGCCAGATCATCCAGAAACTCTCATTATAGGTGATGTATCCAAAGGTGTAAGTACACGTTCATCTCTTAAAGATTCTGAATTAGCAGCAAATGTAGCATTTATTTCAAAAATAGAACCTAAGAATGTAGATGATGCTTTTACTGATAAGTTTTGGATTTCTGTCATGCAAGAAGAACTTAATCAATTTGAGAGAAACCAAGTTTAGGAACTTGTTCCTAAACCAATTGGTCAATCTATAATTGGTACCAAATGGGTGTTCCAAAATAAACTCAGTGAAGATGGACAAGTTCTACGCAACAAAGCACGTCTAGTGGCACAAGGTTATAATCAAGAAGAAGGAATTGATTATGATGAGACCTATGCTCCTGTTGCTAGACTAGAAGCCATCCACATGTTTTGTGCATTTGCATATTTTAATGATTTTAAACTTTTCAAATGGACGTAAAAAGCGCATTTTAAATGGATTTTTAAAAGAAGAGGTTTTTGTGAAACAACCCCCTGGTTTTGAAGATTTTCAAAAACCTGATCACGTCTTCAAGCTTAAGAAAGCACTTTATGGACTCAAACAAGCAACTCGTGCTTGGTATGAACACCTAAGCGCCTTCTTACTTGATAATGGATTTTCGAAAGGAAAGATAGATACTACTTTATTTATCAAATCCATGAATAATGATATTCTTCTAGTGCAAATTTATGTAGATGACATTATATTTGGTTCTACTAATGAAAAACTCTGTCAAGATTTTGCCAAGTGTATGCAGAGTAAATTTAAGATGAGTATGATGGGAGAGCTAAACATCTTCCTAGGACTTCAAATCAAACAACACTCGAACGAAACATTCATCAACCAAGCTAAATACACGAAGGACATACTGAAAAAGTACGACTTTGAGAATGTAAAGCCAATCGAGACGCCTATGGCTACATCTACAAAGCTTGATGCTGATGAAAGTGGCAAACCTGTCGATCAGCGTAAGTATCGAGGTATGATTGGTAGTTTATAATACTTAACTGATAGTCGCCCTGATATTATGTTTAGCGTTTGCATTTGTGCACATTATCAGGCAAACCCTAAGGAATCACATCTTAGTGCCGTTAAGCGTATCTTCCGATACCTTAAAGGAACTTATACAATTGGCTTATGGTATCCCAAAACCAAATCCTTTGACCTTAAAGGTTACTCGGATGCAGATTTTGCTGGATGCAAAGTGGACCGTAAAAGTACAAATGTTACATGTCATTTCTTAGGAAAGGCCTTAGTCTCTTGGTTTAGCAAGAAACAAAATTCAGTAGCATTATCAACAACTGAGGCTGAGTATATCACCGCAGGACGTTGTTGTGCTCAGATTTTGTAGATGAAGCAAACCTTAGAGGACTACAATCTGTACTACACTAATGTTCCTATTTATTGTGACAACACTAGTGCTATAAATCTGACTAAGAACCCTATTTGTCATTCACGCACAAAGCACATAGAAATTAGACATCATTTTCTTCGTGATCATCAACAACACGGGGATATCTGCCTAGAATTTATTGACACTGATCATCAACTAGCAGATATATTCACTAAACCATTGGCTGAAGACCGTTTTAACATTTTGAGGCGTGAGCTCGGCATTCTTGAATTCTCAGACTCATAATGTATATGGTAATTAAAATTGAATTTATGACTTGATACTTTATTATTTATTTAACGAAAATAGTTTTTGGGCACAAACTTAAAAAGGGTATGTCTGTCACCACGACTACGGTCGAAGCGAAGCGGTATTTAAAAGTTCTCCGGTGAACCTCCGTTAGCTGGGACAACCCCTACAGTTAACCCAAAAATAACATTCGTTATTTAATATTACAGTCAAAGTTATTAAATTCTACTTTTAAACCTACCAGAATGCATTGACTGTCTCGGGAATGCAAGTGGCCGAACTCGGCCCGAACTCTGATCGAGTTCGGTCGACGCTGTTATGGTTCCAGAAACGAACAACCGGCCCTAGTGCCTATAAATCCCATCTTTTCCTCCACTTTTTCCACACAACAACTCGTGGAAATCACTCCTCTCTTCCTAGAAGCTTCTTCTCCTTCATCCTAGCAAGGTTCCGAAGAGATCTAGTGGGCGATCATCTTGTTCCTCCTTCCTTTTTCTTTAAAAGGTACTTTCTATCTATTTTCTCATGGCCCCCAAGCGTCAAAGAGGAACCACTTCCCAAGGTGCCTCCTCTTCTTCTGAATACACCCCTGCTAGTTTATTCAGTCCAGCACGACCTAGAGATCCCGATGAATATGACTCTACTTTGTTCCCGGACAAAGATTTTTCGGATCTCTGGTTCGACTTTTTTTCTGGTCGTCATATTTGTAATGGAGCTTTCGTAAACTTTACTACTTTCTTTGAGTACGCTCCAACTTTTGACCAACTTGGGTACCGAGATTTCTTCGAGGTACAAGACAATATTTATGACAACGCCATCCGTATGTTTTACTGCAACCTGTAAGTAAAACCAAACGGGAATTTCTATTCTTGTGTTGCTGGGCAAGAATTGGAATTTAGCGCCACCGACATCAGCGAATTTCTCCATATTCCTGATCTTGGTGATGCTTTAGTTGACATATATCATATTCAATTTCCTGCTGATGTCACTCTTGCTTCCTTCAGGGAACTAATCTATCATCCTAACCCTGTTCCCCGTAGAATTTTTGCCAAAAATTTGAACCAAACTTTCTATGAACTTCATCGTATGGTTTTCTCCGCACTTCTTCCAAAGAAAGGTTCTACTGATGAAGTAACCTTTATGGAACTATCTGCTTTATATCATATTCACTTTGCCATCCCATTCTCCATTCCCAAAACTGTGATGTCCTGGATGCTTAACTGCAAAAATGCAGGTAGGAATCTAGTATATCCAATGCACTTAGCTTCTATCTTTCGACGTTTCGAGATTGATCTTGAGACGTGTGCCATCTCCTCTACTCCTGTCGAGCTGACTCGATCTCGTCGATTTCCTGCTCCACCTCTGCCTCCTGGAGCTCATCCTGCTCCAGCTGCTGATGATGAGGTCCCTCCTGCTGATGCTCCTCCTGCTCCAGCCCCTGTCCCAGGATTTGATCAGGCGTTCTTTCAGCGCTTTGATAACTTTGTTGCTGTCTCTACGCAACGTCATCTGGATTCGGAGTTCCGGCGCATTTTTCAGGCCCAGGTGCTGAGAAATGGCATTGCTGACCTCCACTACAGCCTGTCTCATGATCCTGTCCATCCAGTCACCATCTTACCTCATCCTGCTTTTCCGGGTCCTCGATTTACTGATGAGGCTTCCTTTCAGTTTTTCGACCCGACTACAGCCTACTTTCCTCCTGAGGCTCCTGGTGCGGACGACCCCACGATGTGACGTGGATTCAGCTATGGGATAGTGGACATTAGTTAGATGATGATCAGTTGATGTAGTTTTCTTTTTATTTCATGTCTAAACTGATTAGTTAGACATTTTTCAGTTGTACTTTTGGATTATTAGTGGAAATTTTCATGACTATTTCAGTTTATTATGAGCTGTTCCTTTCTATATTAGTTGTTTTCATATGTTTATGCTGTGATTATGTCTTTTTGCTTCACTTTGTCTTGTGTTTGTCTATTGTTGGCTTCACATATTACGGGAGAGCCAAGTTATTTTACTACTTGACAAAGGGGGAGAAAAAGAGTACAATACCAAAAAACAAAGCATATACAAATCCAAAATCAAAACATCTCATTTTTTAATGGTACTTTGTATTTTGTTCTACTTCATATAAATATATTTTGGTATAGACTCAAGTTTGTCAATTATCAAAATGTGGGAGATTGTTGGCCCATTCCATGGTCACACCCGATTTCGATAATCAACATACACTTAAGTCAATACACAAAATATAGAAAATGCTGCTAATTATTTCAGGATACATGAAATCAAATTCAATGGATGATGTACTGCATCAAACAAAGCGTCAACATCATCAAATCTTCAGAAGACTTATTTTTTATTTTATTCTGTATTTTATATTTTATTGAGTCTAGGATTTATTTTATAAAATCAGTTTTGGTAATACTGGCTTAGGGTTAAAACTGTCCACATTCCAAAAGCCTACCTACTTACCATTCATATTTCATTTACAAAACATTTCAAAAATATATTTTGAAAACTGTTTTTACAAATTATTTTCAAATATCTCCTGACAGAACTCGTAACCGAGTTCGGCCCGAGTTCGGTCCGAACTCTGACCGAGTTCGGTCAAAAATGATTCAAACTTCTGTTGCCTCCAAATCAGCGAGCAACGTCTCTTTACGAGATATTTGCATCCGAACTCTGCCCGAACTCTGCCCGAGTTCGGTTCGAGAAAACACCTATAAATAGAGAAGAACTTTTCATTTCAAATCATCAATTCATTCTTCATTCTCTCTTCTCTTCCACTTAAGTGTTTTCAAATGATCTAAGATTTTCAAATCATACCTATACACCTCTTAGCCAAAAGCCAGTACTATCAGAGTTGATTTAGAATCTTTTGGTGTTTCAAGAGTTGTAAAGAGGTCGTTCCAAGTTTAACAACTTTTTCTGTTGTGGAGCTGGTCATGCGCTCGTCACCAAGCACGGTGTGTGTTGTGGAGCTGGTCGTGCGCTCGTCACCAAGCACGGTGTTGTAAGAGACTGCAAGCTCTCAGTTAAAGCTTGTGCCATAGTGGATTAACATCGAGCAAGAGTACTCGAGACTGGATTAGTCCTCTCAGAGGGATACCAGTATATATCGCTGCGTTACTGAGTTTGAATTCTCTATCTTTATTTACTGTCTTTTATATCTCTGGCATAGTTTAATTTTTAATTGGTGATTATTTTCCGCTGCACACACACACTCTATTCATCCCCCCTCTAGAGGTGCTCAACGGTCCTACACAGAGGACTTTGGAGTCCATACTGAACAGACTTTGCTCTTGGCAGAAGTCGCAGTGCGACGAGTAGTCCCGGAGTTGATCATCGCCTCGTAGGCCGTCTGGTTGACCTTTACAACCAGCGTCTTCTGTGTCTTTCCGATAGACGCAATGTCACATTGAGTTGTCACTTCCTCGTTGGAGGAGAAAGTCGTCCCCAACAGAGTCGCCATTTTGTTTGCAAAAATAAAAGTGTTCTTTATTTCACAAACTTTATAAGAAGATTACAATAGAATTCTGAGAAATTACAACTATAGGAATCCGATCTGAAGACGATCACTTTATCCCTTGGACGATGTGAACTTTGAAGACGGTAGCCGCTGAAGAATGCAGCAGCACTTTGGCAAGAACTCCTGATCTCTGGTGATGATCTGATGTTGATTCTGATTTTCTGATTCTCTTCGATCCCCTCTATGAAGGACTAGAAAATCTATTTATAAAGTTCTGAAAATAACTAATTTTTAGTTATTCTGGATTGCGCCGGATGGATTGCGCAGACATTGGACTGCGCAAGCAGCAAACTGCGCTAGTAGTTACTCGATCGTAGACCAACTGTATGAGACGCGTGGCATTGTTTGATTGAAATATGCTTGGTCATGTACAGACGGTTGCCACGTGGTGAGCAATTGATGGCATATAGGCCACGTATAAATTGTCAGTTATCTTGATGGATTGTGCCACATGAACTGTGCTGGCTTCAGACTGTGCTGAGATTGAACTGCGCTGTAAGGAACATGGCAAACTGCCCTTCGATTGGGTTGGTAGCTTGTGCTGGCTGTACAGCTATCCTCGAGCGCTATGCTGCACGAGAAACGAACAGTTTCCTCGTACTTCGGGCTGTCAGCTGTCAGAAGATCTGATTTTCTGTCAGATAATGATGACGCGGCCACGTCAGCTAGCGCGCTTGGATGTGTGCGCAGTTCAGCTTGCGCAGTTGAGTTGTTGCACAATTTGTTTCCTGCGTAATTTATTTGAAGAGTGCACAATTTGATTTTTATTCCTTTTTTGATGGGTGCAACTTGATTTTTAGGACCTACAAGCTTGCCAGATCTCTATAGGTACACTATTACTTTTGATATGACGATATGATTCAATGTGGATATACTATTCACCTGGTAAGTTAGGCTTACCTAGAATTAAGGCTTTAATCTTGATAAACTGTTCAATTTTCTTTTGCTCTATTAGATATAAATCTTATATCATAAGTTAGAATTGCCTATTTTAAATCCTATTTTGCTGTAAGGAATTAGTTTATAATTTCTGATTCTGTTATTTGTATACAAATCTCGAGGTAGACTTGATTTAAAGTTTTTTTTTCCCTCAACCATTTGAAATACCTATGAAATAAAGATTAGGATGTCCTTACTTCCCTTGTCTTCAGTTATTTCCTCCCCGATCAACCTTTTACTTTAAGGATTGAGATTTACAGGCAGATGTTTATGCTTTTTTTATCAAAGTCAACTAGTTTGAATCTCTAGCAACTCCTTGAAGTTCTCAGGAATATAGTGGAGTAATTTAATGACTGCAATGGCTAGACAGCAGCGCACTGGCGAGGCACGACACATAGAGTTAAAATTATTTCAAAGAATCGTAGGTTATGGAATATTGCTAAAACTATGTCTTTGCTGACCTCTTTAGACCCTGCGTCAATATAAGGTAGAGTATCTGATAGCATATCACATCTGAATCACGGAACCAAGGGTTTACCACAACCAGAGTATACGGGCGAGGCATAATTCTCGATAAAATAACTTCAGACGTGATTACAAGTTTAGGATACTATAGAGAATATAAAAATGTCATGTGTGTCCCATAACACCCAAGGCCAATACTAGTGAAAGTTCTGTAAGTTGGGAAGCATGTCCCCCAACCTAGCATTCCGTGGTCCTTGTGATCTATTAACGAGGTAATTGACTGACACTAATAGGTTTACCTAGAATATAGAATTTAGAGGTCCATAACCCATTAGTTGACCAAGGCCTTATGGATAAGAAGATAGTAGGAAGAATGTATAAGCAAGAATACCAGGTAAGGTTTTGATTCTCTCAAAACTCGAACTGCTTGTACCTCCTTTTCAAAAATCTCGTATACTTGTATTTTGACTATCTTGCTAATGCTGCTATTACAGCCTAGTTTTGCAAGCTTACTCTTTTATCGAGCTTGATTCAAGACATATGTTTATTAGGGACACCTACTAACATATTGTCTAATCAGAATCAGTGTATTACGGTCTGATCAACCATGATGCATTTGGTTCGCTCTCCCTCTGATTAACCTACGTGGATTGAGATGTAGATGTCTCTAGGATCTCATCCATGAATGCATTGACAATTTTTCTTGAATTATACATTCGCCTTTGAATCATGTAATTGTATTCAGTGACATCATTCTTGAACTCTTTATTGTTTTTGTCTTTTACTGATTTGGAAAGACGAAAGCTCGTAATTGGTAGACAGATACGGAGTATTCTCCATGGCTATGATAGTTGTATAAACAAGTGTAGCTACCATTGGCCAGCCATGTGACTAGAACCTTGTCTTGAGTTACTCGTTCTCCTCTCGACCCTCAAACTACTATTGGGACCTTCTAGCCATCTGAAATTTGAGAATGATTAGGCTTTTACCCTTAGCCAAAATGCCAACTTAGGAGACTATCTATTCTCAAGAAACCAATTGTTGTGAGTCCCTAATTATTTGCTTGAAGCTTACTTTAACTAGCAACCCTTAAGCCTTAACCCAACCTTTCCTCGACCAAAACCCACAGTTTAGACATGAGATGAATAAACAAAGGTAAGGACAATCATGACTATGGTAGACACTCATCCCGAGATTAGTTTCCAACAAATATTACCCTAGTTATGTACATTTTATTATTAAGACCTAACTAGTATTGGAACACCACAGTCACTAGCTTAGCCAATACCATAGCTTAAATACCCTGTCATATTATGATCTACCAGTTGTCAATGGCAATACATGATCAATACAGCCCATACCACTAGAACCCTTGTGACCATAGTCTGGCAGGCTTGACGCAAATAGAAATTCATGACTCAGTTGTTAGAAATCTTTTCATATGATGTGCCTTAGAGTTGGTTACCCCGTCGATAACTCTTGTATACTATGGACGAGTAGATCATTCTATTTTATCGGCCGTGTGTCATTGTGCACACTCGTTATCCATTTATTGAGGAACGATCGTTAACTTGACTTATATCTACCGTATTCTATTACGCCGTGCCCTATTCTTTACTAACAAGAGTCGAGGCACAATATCCAGACTTTGGAATTCTTCTAATCTCATTATTCCTAAAATAATATCCTAGTTTCTAAGGTGGGTAGACTGTAAGCCTCCTAAAATTTTGGGATATACGAGGATTACCGATTGATTAGAATAATTTCCATTAGAATGATAATTAGTGCCTCATGGACTCCCACTTTCTATTTAGATCATTTTGTGTCCCCGGCCTTGCCATTAATATTCGGAATACGAGACCAGCTGTTACCTTTGAACAAATTTCTTATGCAAGATCTAGACGAGTCCACCTTCATCTAGGTATATCATGCCCCACTCAAACACGTCCCCTTGTACTCTATTTTTATGGTACGACTTCCAGGTCAAAAGGACTAGCTATAACCCTTACCATAATACCAGTATACTTTTCGACTTCCATTAGAGCCTCAACCTTGACTCAATTCATCCGATACAATATATGGTTGTGATCTACTCGAAGCCTACTACGCATATGCCACTAGTGTGCCACCCAATTGAGGCCTCATATGCTACTTAAACATAAAAGTCACTGAATGCACATTTTTGGACTTTAGGGACTTAGGTAACCGACCTGACTGACAACTAGCTCAACCACCTGGGTTGAAACCTATTCTAGGATACCCTAATCTACTAGAAATAGTTTTATCATTGGAATCTTGTCCAGTCCATATATATTATAATCCAAGGTTCATCCAACCAATGAGTGATGTCCAATCAGGGAACCCATTAAGACCCAGTAAAATCTATCCATGCATACCACCATAGTTGGACTATAAAATCGAACCAATTGAAATAGGTCCCTATACCTATTATGTAGTATCCACCTCTTCGAATGTGATTTCATTCGTAACCATTATTCCATCTACCTAGAAGTCGCGATTCGATCTTGTATTGCATTTAGATCCCTTGCTCGTGTGTTTAAATAACCACGGAAAAGATCATAATCTTGATTTCTCAAATTCTGTTACATTATGGAACCTTGTTTAGACTAACTTCGAGAACGGAATTTTCGAATTGCATGGATTGCAAGCCCCTCTAAGAAACGAAGGGTTCTTCGATTTAGCAGGTGACTGGACTAGAGTAGCCTAATCTAGCAAATAAGTTAATGGTTCATAAACTTTCTTTCTATCTGCATCATTGAAAACTCTCTACCACTCTTGAAACTTAATATTTGCTCTCGATTATTCTTCCTTATCTTCCTGTCCTTCCTATTTCAGAGCGACGAATGGTCATGCTTATTAGAGTTTATCAATATTTCTTAGCTACTTGTGTAAATTTGTTGCTTGTTAAATTTTGGGTTGCTTGATAGATAGGAGAGGATTATAGATGCCATATGCCCTAGATATCTGTTGGTAGGATTGTTAACAACTAGTTAGATGGTTATAAGGTTTTAATGACCTGTGTTTCGAGGGAGTAGTGTGACCAAAGGTCGGTAGAAGTCCTCAAGGTTATGTAGTTACAAGATGGCTAGGAGGAGGATATAAACTATTTTGAGGAATTAAAATTTAAGGAGATTAAGGTTAAGATATATTTTTTTTCAAATTTTAAGAATAGTTATGAATTAGAATTTCGAGGAAGAAATTATTTTTAAGGTGGGTATATTTGTAGCTCCCCTTCCCGAAAATTTTGAAATATTTTTATTATTATTTATTTGATTTAAATGGGAATTTTTAGATTTTTGTAAATAATTAATTAGTTAATTATTAAGGTAGATGATTTTAGTCATGGTTAAGAATTTGAGTGCAAGGTAACTAGAAATCATGGCACGGATAGTGCAGTGGTGTGCTTTGACTAGTGTGTTAGCCCTGGTAGGGAAGGTCGAGCCATAGTGATGTTCTAACTAGAAAAATCATGCCAAGTTGTGACTTAACCCCTATAGAATGATTTAATTATTTATTAATTAGATTATTGAATTTTAGGAAACCCGGTTGTACTAAACTAGTAAAACTGGACCCGAACTGAGCCCAAGCCCATGTAGTCATGCAGTGTGACCAACGGTGTCCATGTAGATATATATAGATGTGTATATATAATTGTAGCTTATTTTATAATGCAAGAAGTATTTTCTGTTAATTGGATATTAAATATAATATACACAATATTTTCTATTTTGATTCTACTTACTTTGAGAAAAATATAATATATAATTTTCTTAGCTACCTTTGTGCAATGTGGTATTAGACTATATATATATATATATATATATATATATATATATATATATATATATATATATATATATATATATATATATATATATATATATATATATATATATATATATATATATATATATATAGATGTCTACTGGTATATACTATTATCTTCCAAAACTTTTAGTGTTACATTTCATTCTATCCATTATTTATTTATTTATTTATTCATTTATTTATTTATTTAACATAGAATTTATTTGACACAATAGGATTTATGGTACAAGTAAGAGTTTTGTTTTAGAATATTTTAATGTTCATTGTAATTATCTAAAGTGCGTATAAATAATGTTTTCTATATATAATATGTGAGTATATCTATAAATAGGAATTATACACATTAGATACATATACATCAGATATATATATATATATATATATATATATATATATATATATATATATATATATATATATATATATATATATAAAATATATATATATATATATATATATATATATATATATATATATATATATATATATATATATATATATAAATAGATATTAATAAGATATTATTAGTTGCTAGAAATATTTAGTATTTTTATATAGAAGGCACATAAATATATTTAGAATTTAACAGTGTATATAAATATATACATGTTATGTATATACATGGGTGTATATGTGTATGTATATATGAATATATATTATATATATGTGTGTATGTGCATGTATATATATATATATATATATATATATATATATATATATATATATATATATATATATATATATATATATATATATACATATATATATGTGTGTGTGTGTGTGTGTGTGTGTGTGTGTGTGTGTGTGTGTGTGTGTGTGTATATATATATTTATATATATATATATATATATATATATGCTAATAAATAATGCAAAAGAACAGAGCAGCCCGAGCTCTACAAAGCCCAACCCGAGAAAACCCCACACCCGTGTATGCATAGGTAAGTATATAGAGATCAAGAAGGAAGGGGGAAGACCGCGCGATATACTAACCCTAAACACAGCACGCCACCACCCACACGCGCCCCCCACCTGCGCACGTGCCGCCGCAGGCTGGCCGGGATCGATCGTCGGCCGGCGGCAGGCCGAGAGTAGCCGCGAAGGGAATACACAGCTGCAGCACGAGTTTTGAAGGCATCTTCATGGCAGAAATTCTTCCACATCGCTCGATCGATTCCCGAATCGATTTTACTGGTATGAACCCAACATAACCATCTAGGAACCCATCTAGCTAGTTTGTATGGAATCGATCCAGATTCGAAAAGAAACTGAGTCGAAATCGACAAAAATCTCGTTAGTAAACAGAGCATATAACTGGCGTAGCACCCAACTTGGAAGCCGTTTTTCTGTCAGGTTATTGAGTATTCACGAAAACCATCTAAACAGCCTTTTAGACAACCTAATCAGGATCAAAACCCACTAAATGGATTATTTTATCCTGTATTATATCTATAGTAAAATAGTTCCAAAAATCAAGGAAAAATCTGTTTTAAAAACCTTAAAAATCTTCGATACGACGTGCGTCCCGCCAATCTGGATGACGTGGTTGCGAACCGAAAGTATCGAAAGGTGCGTATCGGTTTCGTGGACGTGTGGTCTTTGACGGAATTCAAATTGGTCGCGTGTGCGGGACGAATTTGATGCGTATCCGTCGAAATTCACCGTATCGGCCTCTGTGCAAATTTTTTAATTACTTTGTGCACGTTCGTCAGATCGAGATGAAACTTGCGCCAACATGACTGTATCATTTTTCTGGTCCTGTATGTCCAGTTAGGTCCGATTCTGAGACAGTTGATCGGATCGCCATTTTGCGGGCCCCACGGTCCGATTTAACGGGCGATTTCATGCACGGTCCACCGGAATCAAAAATTGGATATACCATTGGGTTCGTATCATCAAAACGAATCCGTAGACATGTAATTTGACGACTTTAGAGACCATTGAATCTGGCACGCTTTTCGGTGCAAAGCGGGTCCAACGGCGGACACCGTTTTGACCTGAAATTACCGTTTTACTCCTGTGTCTAGAATTAGACTTAAGGACATGCAATTCTAGCTAATTTGACTATTCTAAAAACGTTGGTAATGTCTATTTCAGCATTCGGAGACTTTTTGCATGTGTTGATTTTAGTGACTCATCTGATGTGGTTGTGCTATCGGTTTCACCAGCTAAGGACCTCAGGCAAGTACACTTTCTGATTGCTTTCGATTTATAGTAGTCTTTTCATTTCATGCTTATACGTATGTCTTGCTGCCTGTTGACACGCTCGTCACACGGAGGTTAGTATCATGGATTTATTATACATTCTTGACTATCATTTTCATAATTACCAGGCTTGCGACCTGATTCCATAAGTACTAGCTGGACGGGAAAATATCTTAGTAGATGTGTGATCTACCCCTTACCCATCCCAATATGTCTAATCTTGACTGATAGCAGCTGCACACGACACGTGCAGGGTGCCGTATTTATTCCTTAGCCGTTCACATGTCGAACAAGATATTTCAAAACACATAGATAGTTGTCTTTTATTTGTTTCCTGGTTTTCTTCACCGCTTGCCATGTCATCAGTTACTTTCTAGTTTTCATCTCTCATATGTTATTTTCATGTATTGTTAATTCTATTGTGTTTTGCACTGCCGTCGGTTCGTGTACTTGTTCCATTCTTGACTGAAAACTAATATTTTTCATGTTAGCTGTGGCTTCACTTAGCTTTGGGAGATACGGGTGTACTTGCAGACCGAAACCTAGAAATAGATAGCAGTTGTATCATTTTCATTAATTGTGAAAACTTTGTATTTTTTTAAATATAAATGTTGTAAATGTTGTAATAAATTTAGAAATGTGAATGAGCAATAAATGTTATATTTTTGTGATTTTGAGCATCTTGGCCGTGACAGCATTCTACCACGACTCTGCGGCGTAGGCTGGCTTGGACACGTCTCATATCCGAAAAGCGGGTGCGGGTCGAGACAACAATCAAGTTATTTGGGTGCCTATGTCACGCCCTAGAACCAGAATACTGGAAAGCGGGGGATAGACACAGCCAGCTGCATACATTTAAGTGTAACCCAGCTCGATGTACGGTCACGGCTATCTAAATGCATGAGGGTTTTACTACAAGCCAACAGTCACTTATGGTCAAGAACAAGCCTAGTGTCTCAATCTCAAGCAAAAAAGTAAATATAACAAGATGGTAGATCGTCAGACATACAAAGTAAGGCATCACACATATTACATATTCAGATGATCTTGAAGCTAGTCATACAAAATGCGAAGACTAGCAAGAGTTTAAGTTATACATGATCAACCCTAGGATTTGTCAATCATGTCACAGCCCTTAGGCAGACATGAATGTAAATTTAACACGAGCTAACACTTGCTCGGCGGCTAAACGCCTCAAAAGAATAATTTACAATAGAGTGGAAGAACAAAATAAAACCCACTCGTTTCCAGGGTTGCGTCTAGTTTTCACCATCTGGCTGGAAGGCTGGAAGATCCTCGGGTGCTACTCCGAAATCTGGCCATACAAAACCAGCTGGATCAGACCCCAGAAAGAGCAAGTGCAAGGGAGGCTTCACTTAAGAACTAAAACCAGCATATTAGCACATAAAGACATAATGATAACGAAAGACATGAGTTAGAGGAACAAGGCGATAAACGATAAGATAACTAAAGGACTATTCCGGTAACCAGGTTACAACCCGTAAACCAAATAAGGACCGGGGTTGTAACCCTTCACCTGAACAGAACTTAGTCTCTAACCAATTATCGAACAAGTAAAGTATAACAGTAACGTACTGAAATAACCATGTACTGGTCTTGTCTAGGCAAGACCTTACTAGACTCCATCCATCAATCACGGCCAAGCAATAAGTACGGCTTGATACTTTAACTAACTAGGGTTATCACAAGCTTAGTTACTAACAAGATGCATTGAGATGTTCCAACAGCCACAAGACTGTTTTCCATAAAGAAATTCTCTTTATTTGTTGTATTTCTGGGAAAATTACAACTGTAGGAATCCGATCTAGAAGACGATCACTTTATCCCTTGGACTATGCGAAGAAGAAAAGCTCTCAAAATTTTGACAGTAGATATCAATGTATCTGTACAATGAATGAGAAAAAGAACTCTATTTATAGAGTCAAAAATAATAACCGAAAAGATAACTGTCTTCACAGCCTGTGCTTAGTTGAAAATCACGCAGGATTTAACATACGCAAGGCTGTGAGCAGTTACTGGACGTGACCTGTAACTGTTGGACACATGGCAATCATGCATGAGTCGTGTGCAAGTTACAGGACACGCAGGCGAGAGATCAGTGGCATGGCTGCCACGTACTCCAATTTGATGAAATCCACACAGACTTGTTGAAGACGAAATCCACGTGAACTCGGTGTAGAAAGCTTCAAAATCTACGTAAACTTGGGGCAGGAAGCTTCAGGATCCATGCAGACTTCGAGGCAAAGAACTCAAAAATCCACGCAAACTTGAGGAAGAAAAACTTCAGAATCCACGCAAACTTGAGATGAAGATCACAAATACACGCAGACTTGAGATAGAACTGCCAGCTGTCTTGATTCGTCGTGTCTCGACTGACACAAAATCTCTGACAGTGATTGCTTTGTCAGTCGCATTAAATAACAAGAAACCCTTTTGGTACGCCAACTTGACGAAGGCTGAGTCTTGCTGAAGAAGATTTCGAAAATCACGCAATAGACGGCGATGATCTCTCGAGTTCTGTGCATACGTGGCATACGAAGAGACATTCTTCGACTGTTGTGCTGTCAGTCATTAAGATTCTGACGTATGGCTGAGCTGTCTCTGCGTGACTTCTAAAGGAGATGGCTAGGCAGAACTTAGCGTATCTTTTGTGCTGCTTCTTGGATCACTCTGCGTGACTTGTTCTGATCAACTCAGCGTGACTTCATTTTTGAGGCCTACAAAACCCCCTTCAAAATTTTCGAAAAATGATAAAATATTTTCGAAATACTTTGAAATAGAGATGATGAAATGAGTTAAAGTCACGCTGAGATGACTTAAATGATTTTTCGAAAGTCGAAAAGACTTTGAAGTTCTTCGAAAACACCCGAATGAACCTATTAAATATCATAATGACTCTTCGTTCTCCGAGACTGATTGCGTCCAATTTATGATGGAATATGAACTGTCGACAAGATCTGTTATATAAACAGGAAGAGATTCTCAGTTTTGACATTCATCTCTCGAAAATATGACCCCAAAGGAAGCAGCCGAAGAGAAGCACGCAAGTTGGGCTTTTGTTCCCATGGTGACCCCACTTTTGGGGGTAAAGAACCCGAACCTGTCGTCATCGAGCTCAAGGACGACTCCACGCAGTTAGCCAAGAATCTCTTGAGCTACTTTGGATTGGATGGCTCGTCTTCTTCTGATGGGCGGAGCCTTATGGAGAAGCGTGAAATGCTCGAGACTCTGTTGCATCGCCTGGGAGTTAAGAGCGTAGAGGAGTTAGGCATCAAACTTAGCCGCTCTGGAAAATAGAGCGTAACTTTCTACGCTTTTGTTGCACTTTTCTGTTTTGTCTTTTTGTAAGGCCATCAGTGCCTGTTTAAAGAATGAAGTACAACTTTTGTGTTTGATCTGCGTGCCTTTTAATGAAGAATATTAATTAGCACACTTTGACTGTTTCCAATGTTGCACTGTCTCCCGAAGTACACGTGACACTCATTCCATATTTTACGAGCGCTACTCACGCGGATCTTTTCCAAGAATAGACCTGCACTTGACCCTTTAAATAGATGGATGAACTCCACACAAACTCATCTTCCCATTCTTCTTCCTCTCTTCTGAGAATGAATTTTCTGTGAGAAGAAAATAGGAAAGCCATGTTGTCTGATGTCAGATCTCTGTGCATGCTACCAGACATGGGTCTGTCAATCCTTAGCAGCAAACTCAGCGGTAAGTTCAATATACACGCATCGAATTTTTTGTTTACTAAAAACAAATTCATCTTCCTGAAATGAACAGAATGCATCTGTCTTTGCTTGGCCAATTTCTGTTGGCTGATTTTTCTTTACTGTTTCTTGCAGAATTTTGGCTGAAAACCTTCTTCAGAACTGGCATTGGTGATGTGGATGCTGTGGAGAATATCCTGCTGACACCAACATCAGGGAGCTCATACGCTTTTGACGCGTACGTCAGACAACTCAGAACTCTTCGTGGGATAGTAGGGTCTTCCTTAGATGATAGGAAGAGCCTTTATACACGAGAGTTGGATGGTGGAGTCAACTCTACTACCGAGAAATCGGGTATTAGAGTTCCTTTCAAGGGAGAACTAGGAATTGTATCCCAAGGTTGGATACATTCCTGTCTTCCTTGAGAGGTTACCCCCATCCACCAATTGTATTGGCAGCAACACATTTTCATGTTGCCCTACTCTGTGGTTCTCCTCTCGTCTGAGAGAGAAGACCAGAGTTTGATTCCTGCTGGACACCCAGGAATTGCCACAAACAACGAGATTGCCAGAGAAGATCCAAGAAGAAATAGATCTCAGTTGTACATAAGATGAAAATCCAAGATTTGTAATAGATTTCCATTATGATTTGTAGGAAAGTCTAAGAAAATATAATAGACTTTTTTGTGGTAAAATGAGAATGGAAATGATAATTCTTCTATGCTCAATGATTTGTATTTATGGATGAATTATGGACATGATAGATAATAAAATCATCTTTTCTGTTTTAGAGTATATGATATTATCAGAGGTATTATGGACGTGATAATATATAGGAACTCAAAAGAAAATAGATTGATTTCTATGCAGAGGTCAAAACATGACAAATGAGTAAGTAGATTCGGAATTGATTCAGAGGTTATGAAAACATGATCAATAACGAATCCCCACTTTAATAAATTGATAGAAGATTATGAACGGATGAACCGTTAGGAAATGATGAACAGATGAACTGTCGAGTGGATGTAATAAATGAACGGATGAACCGTCAAGTATTAATGAATATATGAAACATCGGATGAATGTGAGAAATGAATGGATGAATGAATATGTGAAACGTCGGATGAATGAGGAACTTCTGCCTATAAATATAGCAGAAATTTGGCGAGAACGAATACTTTTACTCCTCAACATAAAAATGTCATCTGGAGAAGCATCCAAGAAGACTGAGATAGCCTCAAAGGTTCAAAAAGGCACTGAAGAACGCCCTGCTGGTCCAGTCAAAACGAAGAAGATGGAAACAGGCGAAGGTTCGTCTGCACCCAAGCCACCAAGGGACATTCTGGATTTTCTGCTCGAATCAGGAAGGACTGAAGAAGAGGAAGCCTTGAGGATGGCCGCTTGCAAATTCCTCGTGGGTTCTAGCAAGGAGGTTCTCGGCTCTTTTGCTGATCACGTCTTCGAGAAGGACAATAGTGGCCCATGTCCAAAAGTAGAGAAGGATGATAGTGATCTTCCTTAATATCATGTATCATCATTCATGAAAATAAAATAAAAATTTTATTTTTAAACATGAATTTGTCTGATGATTACAAGTATTTACATTTATACATAGTACTTTTTAAGGAATTTGCCATTAATAGGCATCAAAACTTTTCGACCATCCAATTCTGAGAGTTGATAAGCTCCATTTGAGAAAACTTTGCTCACAATATAGGGACCTTCCCACTTTGCGTCAAATTTGCCCTTACTCATATGAGTCATAGTCATAGGACGTCTGACTGTTAGAACAAGTTCTCCTTTTTGATATGATCGAACTCTGACTTTTTTATTAAAAGCTCTTGAAATTCTAGCTTGATAGAATTCAATATTCTGTTGAGCAGATAATCGCTTTTCATCCAGAGCTTATAATTCCTGAAGTCGAAGACGATCATTATTTTCTGAGGTAAGTTCATTAGCGATTGCTATCCTTAAAGAAGGAATTTGAATCTCTAATGGAAGAACAGCCTCAGATCCGTACACCAGAGAGAAAGGTGTACACTTAGTAGCATTACGGACTGTAGTGCGATAAGCCCACAAGCATTCACCAAGCTTCTCACTCCAATTTTGTTTGTTGGAAGAAACAAACTTCTTCAAGAGTTTAATGATGGTTTTGTTGAAAGCTTCTGCTAATCCATTAGCGGCAGGATTATATGCGGTAGAAGCCACATTATCAATCCGATGATCGTCGCAGAATCGAGTAAATCTCTGGCTGACGAATTGTGGTCCATTATCATGAATAATGCGCCGAGGGACACCAAATCTATAGATGACATGGTGTTTGATAAAGCTGATAACATTGGACGTCTTAACTTCAGATAAAGGAATGGCTTCGGCCCATTTAGAGAAGTAATCGGTTATTGCGAGAATGAACCGATGACCTTTAGATGACGGTGGATTGATCGGGCCGACAATGTCCATGCCCCAAGCTTCGAAGGGCCATGATGCTGCCGTCGGATGTAGAAATTCCGAGGGTTTATGAATAAAATCCGCATGAATTTGACAAGCTTTACACTTCTTTGCGTATTCGATAGCATCAGATACCATGGTGGGCCAATAATAACCCATACGTCGAATACGGTCTTGAAGTTTTGGTCCTGGCTGATGTGCTCCACAAATTCTATCATATGCTTCACGAATGATTTGTTGAGCCTCGTCACCGGTAACACATCGAAGGAGTAAACCATCATAAGCTCGACGATATAAGGTCTTTGTTATATGATTGTAATAGAATCTGAGTGATCGTCGTCTGATAGATGCTGCCTCACTCGGATCATCCGGAAGAATATCATATAATACGAGATCTAAGAAAGGAAGTCTCCAATCTTTATCCGTATTCTGATTCTCAGTCGAGTTACTGAAGATGAATTCCATGCTGGAATCGGATGAAGATGATATCGATTTACGACTGAATCCAAATCCTCTTGTTGTGTTGACGTCATGAGATGTTGATTCTTCAATGTCAACTGGAAGTCCTAGAGTCAGGTTATTTTTAAGATGAAATAATTCTCGATTACTAACAACAATCATTTGTTGCCGTCTGATTGGGATAGCCAGCACCGCTGCAAGATTAGCAAGGGCATCGGCTTCTGTGTTACATGCTCGCCTAACATGTTCAATGAAGAATTCTTCAAACGAAGAAGCCATAGATATAGCTGTTTTATGATAAGGAACCAGATCTTGATGGCGAACTTCATAAGTACCCCTGATCTGATTGACAATGAGTTTAGAGTCTCCATACGCCTCCAAATGTTGAATATTCAGATGTTTAGCGAGTTGAAGACCAATAAGTAATGCGTTGTACTCAGCTACATTGTTTGAACACGGCTGATCGAGAGAATAAGCTCTTTGGATGGCAAGACCTTCTGGCGATACAAGAACAATTCCAACTCCAGCGGCAATATCGTCATTAGGACCAATTCTTGATGCTCTATCAAAAAATAGACGCCAAGTAGGATCTTTTTCAGCAATTTGATTTGAATCTAGGACTTCATCTGGGATTTCATCATAGAGTTTTGAATTTTCTGGAATTGAGTGAGCCGCCAGAAAATCAGCTAATGCTTGTCCTTTAACTGATTTCTGAGGAATATAGTGCATGTCATACTGAGCAAGTAGGATTCCCCAGTTAGCCAATCGAGAATTCAAAACACTGGGTTTCTTCATCATGATCCGTATAGGATTGATCCTGGAAATGATATGAATAGTCTGGCCAATGATATAATGACGTGTCTTTTGGACAGCAAACATCAAGGTTAGACATTCTTTTTCAACCGGTGAATATCGAGGTTCAGCTCCAGTCATAGTGCGGCTGAGATAATAAATGGCTTGTTCATGGCCATTTTGATTCTTTTGAGCGAGTAATGCACCCAATGAATGACTCATTGCTCGAGTATAGAGGAGGAACGGTATTCCTGAGACGGGAGGTACCAATACTGGAGGGCTCATCAGATATTGTTTTATATCATCGAATGCTTTCTGACATTCATCATTCCAGACAAAAGAGACACCTTTCTTCATAAGTTTGTTGAATGGTCTGCAGCGTCCTGATAAATTAGAGATGAATCTCCTGATATAAGCGATTCTTCCTTGAAATCCTCGTAGCTCTTTTAAGGTGCGTGGAGGACGCATCTCTTGGATGGCTTTGATCTTCTCGGGATCCACGTGTATACCTTTAGAGGTAATGACGAAGCCGAGAAATTTACCACTAGAGACGCCTAAGAAGGACTTAGTAGGGTTCATCTTTAATTGATGCTTACGTATTAGATCAAATATAGCCTTCAAATCTTGGATATGATCCTCCTTTTGTCGACTTTTGACAGCAATATCATCAACATAGCATTCGACTGTTTTCCGCAAATGTTCACGGAATATAGTGCTCATAGCTCGTTGATAAGTTGCTCCTGCATTCTTGAGACCGAATGGCATAACTGTATAACAATATGTACCAATCGGCGTTCTGAAAGAAGTGTGCTTCTCGTCCTCTGGAAACATTTTGATCTGATTGTACCCAGAATACCCGTCCATGAATGACATTCGTTCAAATCCACAGGTATTATCAACCATGACATCAGTGATTGGTAGAGGAAATTCGTCTTTAGGACATGCCGCATTGAGATCGCGGAAGTCTATACAGACTCTGATTTTGCCAGTCTTCTTGAGAACAGGAACTATGTTAGCCACCCAATCAGGATGCTGTTCCTCTCTGATAAACCCAGAGGCCATGAGTTTATTGACTTCAGCTTCAATTGCATCCATGATGTCTGGACGAAATCGTCGCTGTTGTTGTTTGACCGGTTTAGCATTCGGCAGGATGTTGAGTTTGTGAGTTACAATCTGTGGATCAAGACCTGGCATATCTTCATAACTCCAAGCAAAGACATCGATGTAATCACGAATGAGTTTGATCATGTCTTTCTTATCAGTTTCTGAAAGACTTTCACTGATGAATATTGGTTTGGGAGATCCCTCTTCACCAACATCTATTTGAACAAGTTTATCTTTAGTCGGAGGTTCTTTTTGCTCGAAACGGAACTTCCATTGATTATCTAATCTTTGGGCCCACTGTTCTGATTCAGGTGAGATTTCAAACTCTTCTTCGTCTTCATCACTTTCTTCAGAATGGTCAATGGAAACCATATTGGAAGACAGAAGGTTACAATAGAAGTCACCGATACTCGTATCGGAATCCCAAGAAGTGGTACTAGAAGAATCAGATCTCTTATCTTCGTCAGACTCGGGATCTTCATGGATAATATTGATGAAAGGAGTATGAGCAGTATAACCTAATCCGCATTTCGTCCTTCCATATTTCAAAGGAGGAATCCGGACAGGTATTTTTCTTCCTTTTCCATCATTGAGGCCAGTCCTGAAGTCATAGCCCATATTTTTGATGATGTCTCTAGATTGCTGACTATAATGACGTAGTTGTAATCTTCCAGTATCATCATTTTTGTCATCATCTTCAAGATCAGAAGAATTTTGAGGCCCTTTGTAGAAGAATATTGGAATGTCTCCTGGCTTTCTGCTGGGAACTAGAAAGTATGAAGATTGTACAGGTTCTAAAGATACATCTGTATGAACAGTCTGTACAACTCCTATGGTTATTGTGTTCAAGTCATCTAACAGATGTAAATAACTATGAACATAATTACACACATCAACGTACTGCAAAGGTGGAGACTTTTCATTAAATGTAAAAGCAGCAATATTTACATTGGAAGAAGGCTGAGCCTTAGAGATTTTAGCCAAGTCAATGACTAAAGAGGGAGAAGAAGAAGAAGCTTTGTTTCGATTAAGATCGATAACAAATGGCTCAGAAGAGGTGAGCTCCCTTGAAGTTTGAGTAGGAAGAGTAGTCCGCCCTCCAACTGGAATTAGCAGAGTATCTTGTGAAGATACAGGAACTGTAGTACGCCCACTGACAGGAATGATCAGTGTATTTTGAGTAGATGACTGAGGTAACGGAGAGATCTGTCCACTCCCTGGGATGATGAAAGAATCTTCTCCAGAGGTTTTAGGAGATTGTTGCTGAGTAGTTCGACTTTAACAGGGATTATTAAAGTCTCACTTTGTGCATCTTCTTTCTCCATAGCTTGTATGATCCTTGTATACTCTTCTTTGTACATTCGGGAATCGTTGAAATAAGCTTCAACCCCATGGAAGGGATTTATATCAGCAACTTCTTTTTGTACTCTTCCATTGCTATCAATGTATTTAAAACATTGATGAAGAGTAGAGGGCACCACATTATTTTTATGAAGAAAGGGCCTCCCCAGAAGAAGATTATAGGATCCCACGATCTCGATCACATAGAAAGTGACTTTAGATCTAAAATCGCCTATCTGAAGCTTCAGATGAATCTTTCCCAAAGGCTCACTTCGGCTTTGATTGAATCCCAAGATAGTAGTAACTGTCTTGGAGAGCTTGTGAAGAGGGATTTTTAGTTCATCCAACAAACTCTTTGGCATTATGCTTATAGCAGACCCTGGGTCAATGAGGATACGATCTATCTTCATCGTATCAATATAACCAGTGTAGTAGAGAGGTCGGTCATGTCGATTATCCTCCAGTAGCATGTCGTCTTGTGTAAAGGTGATATTTGGGATAATCTCCAGTACACTGTTGTAATGTAAGCAAGTGGCAGGTTCCGCATCTGGCTTCTTCAATTGTACAAGACAAGAGTCAGCTTGTAGAAGTGCTTCACTTAACGTCTCCCGAGTTTCTTTAGAAAGACGTAGAAGTTCAAAAAGGGACATTCTAGCTGGAGTATTAGCAAGTTGAGCCAAAATGTCGAAGTTGTAAGGCTTCTGAAGTCCAAGAGGAGAAGACTTCTTGATTGGCTTATCAAACCGAGCCTGTTGTTTGCCTTTCTCCAGAGCCGTAGGCTTGGGAGGAACAGGTTCAGTGGATGATTCTTCTTCAGGAGGAATATTAGGAGCATCTTTAGCATCTGAAGGGATATCAGTAGGATCTTCAGGATTTTTAGAATAATCCTTTAGGTAAGGTTTCCCCGTTCGAGTAGCACTAACAAGTGCTTCTTCTTTGTCTTTTGGCTCTGTGTCAGAGGTAGACCCAAGAGAAGTCATATGACATAACTTGATCTTTCCAGCCTTCTTGGATTTTTGAGAAGAAATCTTTTGAGGAGAAGGCGATTCAAAATCTGCCACTAGATCAGGATGGATCCACATGATTTCCCCTGTTTCCAAAGTGATTGGCACTAATCCTTCAGACTGTGGAGGAGGAAGATTCACTATGTCAAGAGTTGCCTTGGGAATAGGAACAATCCCACTTTCAAGGAGTTGAGGAGGGAAATCTCCAAATTGCATAGAGACGACGTTGGAGGTGACGGTCTTCTCTTTTGGAGTAAGAGAGATAGCTCCAGATTTAATCATTTCTTGGATCTTTCCTTTTAATACATAACATGTACGAATTGTGTGACCCAGCATTCTGTGATATGGACAGTATTTAGGATGATCTGTCTTACCAGCTTCATCAGGTTTCTTGATCTCTGGTAATTGTATTTTATTACCTTTCAGCAGACATTCAAAGATACCAAGGACGTCGTCGTCGTCAAAAGAATATTCTTCTTTGGGGCAAGGTGTTCTTGTTTGTTGAGTTATAGAGGCAGGAGTTTGAACATTTGATGCATCTTTGCTCTGAATTAACTTCAAGAGTTTCTTTTCCTTTGCGAGCATTATTTTTATTGTTAGCACCTTGTCCTGTTTCTTTAGGAGTCATCTGCACTCCTAAACCTTTGAAGGTTTCAGCACTGATTTCTGTAGCTTTGGCACTGACTATGAAGGAAGGCCAATCTTGAAATTGAGTGGACCCTGTCCACATACTGATGATTGGCAACAAGTTTGATTTGCACGTGTCAATGGTGACAGCATCAGGAGTTCCAAGAGGCATCTTCAGAGCTTCTCTTCGAAACCGTTCAATGTATTCCTCTGTAGATTCATTATTTTTTTGCTTGATTCTAATAAGAGCAGACATAGTCATGTCATTAAGCCCTTCATAGAACCTTTCAAGAAACATCTGTTTGAAACCAGCAAATGAGGTAATACTCCCATCTGGGAGACTCCTATACCATTCATAAGCCGTTCCCTTGAGACATCCAATAAATACCCTAGTAAGGAGGGCATCACTTGGTTGCAGTTGATCAGTCATCACTTCAAGGTGATTGATAAACTGACTTGGAGAAGTGGTTCCATCATAAAATGAGATAGTAGGAGGCTTGTATTTAGGAGGATATGATACTTGCTTCCATTCTATCGGATAAGGCTGTTTGATGCCTAACCTTTGTAAACCATCCTTTTGTTTGAATGCCTCGAATTTAAGTTTTGAGATTCTTCAATTCTTCAGAGACAACTCCCAAAGATTGTGGAGTTGTGGCTTGTAGAGAATAGTTGGGAGGAGGAACAGCATTGTAAGCACTAC
This sequence comes from Iris pallida, assembly GCA_029216955.1. Lineage (NCBI taxonomy): Eukaryota > Viridiplantae > Streptophyta > Magnoliopsida > Asparagales > Iridaceae > Iris > Iris pallida. The sequence goes on from JANAVB010005598.1 coordinate 27,879,025, forward strand.
CCCCAGCTCCAGAGAGACTAGGATTGGGTTGAGCTGGTCCAGGAGTATTGGATTGTACTGCTGGAGGAACTTGTACTGGACTTATATCAGTATCAACTGGTATGGCATCTGATACAGTCTGTCGATTTTGAAACTGAGCTGTCATGAGTTCATACATCGACTTCATTGTGTCAGTCATAGACTTCATTTGCTGTTCCAAAGAAGCAATTCTTTGATCTTGAGGAGTCAAGGAAGAAGAAGGTTCATCAGTATTCCCATCAACCATGTAAGTCGTGACTGTATGAGGGATTATTGATGAACTAGTAGATGTTGTATGCTCTGAATCATTGCTTCGTGTATCAAAGTCAACTATAGGAGAATTACCCCCCAGTAGGAAGAGGTGGGAAGTTAGATTCTCCAAAAAATTCAGAATCAATTTCAGGGATCAAATTTCTTTGACTAGAAGCCAGGACTCTTGCTCTGGTGTTTCTATATACTCCATCTGGACTATCAACTCTACCTCCGGTGTCCCGAGAAGTCATGTTGACAGAGGCAAACAAAGGCTCATCTTCATCAGGCATAGGTTCATACTGAATCCTATTGAAGACAGACTGTCGTTTATTTTGACATCTGCATTGCATTGTGACTCTTGGCTGGAAGTCACATTCATGATGTTCCTTTGATATAGAATTACTCCTTCTCTTCTGTTGAAGATATTCCCGTAAATCTGTTTGTGAAGATTGAGGAGTATACTTCCTGTTCTTGGGTCTTGATGGCTCTTGATTATACAAAGAGTGATTAATGTGAGCCACATAATTTCTTGCATACTCTGCATCTGGATCTTTTATCTTCATATCCAATTGGTATGGTTTCTTAACACCAGAGGTGCTGAGTTTTGTTCTTAAATCAGTGGAAGGTAACATATTAATTTTGGAAACATGGAGTTTTCCTTCCATTGATCTGGATATTTGTAGAGAAGGAAGAGTTGAACCACTCCTTTGATTAGGAGTTGGTAACAGACCCTCTTTAATGGACAGATTCTGTGCCCAATTTGAAGAAGTCATAGGAGAAGATATTAAGGAATATTTTTTCTTAGACTCATTCAAGTTTTGAGACATAGAATGTCCAGAAGGAAGAGTAGTCAAAAGACCATCTCCTTTCCTTTGACTAACAAAAGTATCAGTCAAAGCTGTTCCTGAAGTAAAAACTACAGGAGCAGAAGAAACAACTAAAGAGTTATTCCTTTTCGAAGGGACTTTGTGTGGAAGACCACCCCCAGTTCTAGTAGAACTCGGTGAAGAAGAAGAGATAACTAAGGAGCTATTCTTCTCTGATGAAATACACGCTGAAACAGACTTGGTTAAAGAACCAGAGCTGTTAGCGTGACTTTTGATTTTAGAATTACACGCTGGAACAGATTTGGCTAAGGAACCAGTACTGTCAGCGTGACTGTTGAATGTGGGATTGCACACTGGAACAGATTTGGCTAAGGAGCCAGTACTGTCAGCGTGACTTTTAGAGTTGAATTTGTACGCTGGAACAGATTTGGCTAAGGAGCCAGTACTGTCAGCGTGACTTTTAGAGTTGAATTTGCACGCTGGAACAGATTTGGCTAAGGAGCCAGTACTGTCAGCGTGACTTTCAACTTTGGAGATACACACTAGAACAGATTTGGCTAAGGAGCCAGTACTGTTAGCGTGATCTTTGATTGCTGTCATCTTAGAGTGCACAAGAGTGTGCGTGCTTGCAGTAGAGCTCTTGCCAGTATTAGGAGCAGACACTGTGGCAGAGACTTCACCATTGACTGCCAACTGATTTTTAGGGACATAGACAGAGTGTCCCTTCGACTTGGCAGTGATGATGGAGGCTGGAGTGGGCTTGCCACCCTTAGCCCGCTGCATTTCTTCATAGGCGAGTTGATCGAATTTGATCGTCATCACCTTCTTCGTCGAGCCGATTGACGAAGTGTCGTATTGAGTTGTTACCATCTCAGAAGAGGAGATGGTTTTCCCCAGCAGAGTCGCCAATTTGTTTTCCATAAAGAAATTCTCTTTATTTGTTGTGTTTCTGGAAAAATTACAACTGTAGGAATCCGATCTAGAAGACGATCACTTTATCCCTTGGACTATGCGAAGAAGAAAAGCTCTCAAAATTTTGACAGTAGATATCAATGTATCTGTACAATGAATGAGAAAAAGAACTCTATTTATAGAGTCAAAAATAATAATCGAAAAGATAACTGTCTTCACAGCCTGTGCTTAGTTGAAAATCACGCAGGATTTAACATACGCAAGGCTGTGAGCAGTTACTGGACGTGACCTGTAACTGTTGGACACATGGCAATCATGCATGAGTCGTGTGCAAGTTACAGGACACGCAGGCGAGAGATCAGTGGCATGGCTGCCACGTACTCCAATTTGATGAAATCCACGCAGACTTGTTGAAGACGAAATCCACGTGAACTCGGTGTAGAAAGCTTCAAAATCCACGCAAACTTGGGGCAGGACGCTTCAGGATCCACGCAGACTTCGAGGCAAAGAACTCAAAAATCCACGCAAATTTGAGGAAGAAAAACTTCAGAATCCACGCAAACTTGAGATGAAGATCACAAATACACGCAGACTTGAGATAGAACTGCCAGCTGTCTTGATTCGGCGTGTCTCAACTGACACAAAATTTCTGACAATGATTGCTTTGTCAGTCGCATTAAATGACAAGAAACCCTTTTGGTACGCCAACTTGACGAAGGCTGAGTCTTGCTGAAGAAGATTTCGAAAATCATGCAATAGACGGCGATGATCTCTCGAGTTCTGTGCATACGTGGCATACGAAGAGACATTCTTCGACTGTTGTGCTGTCAGTCATTATGATTCTGACGTATGGCTGAGCTGTCTCTGCGTGACTTCTAAAGGAGATAGCTAGGCAGAACTTAGCGTATCTTTTGTGCTGCTTCTTGGATCACTCTGCGTGACTTGTTCTGATTAACTCAGCGTGACTTCATTTTTGAGGCCTACAAAGACCTGCGGTCTTAATCCAGGTTATCCAGTCGCAAGTTAAGAGAGTTGGATTAGGTGACTTGGGGGTGCAACATATGACAGTGCGCTGGATATATGCCCTACTCGATGGCAGGCTACAAGTCCAATTAGAGCGCCCAGATAACGGGACTGCCTGTAGCTGGAAAATCGATCTCTTCATGGACTACTTAATCAATCTAGTCATTATCCTAGTCAGATTCAGTACGAATCCCCGACCATGAAAATCAAGAATTCCTGTCTTAGACATGATGCAAGATGAGACATGTGGCTTGTACCGATACAATTAAGGGAAATCATCTACGGTGTCAAGACGAGAGTTACATGTTACTTGTCAAGATTACATGTCATGTGATGTTACTTATCAAGTCAAGAGTACGTCACAACGGACCACCATCAAGAATTATCATGTCAAGTTACTGGTCAAGAGTGCACCATGATGGGTCACTATCAAGAGTTATCATGTAAAGTCACATTGTCATTTTGTCTTCATGTAAGTGCACCACAACGTCTCACTATCAAGGAGTTGTTAGAGAGTGTACGTGCCACACCAAGATTGTGTTTAGAGCTCAGAGTACATGTACAATATAGAAAATAACATTATATGACTAGTCAAGTAGTGAGTACAAACAGTCATAATTCATACTAAGGACCAAGGAGTATTATGAAGAGCATGCACCCAAGATGGATGTGCTGAGAGTGGCATGCGCCCAAGACTATGTGCCTAAGGCAGGGGGTATCATGAAAAGACAAGGGTTTTTGGGAAGGCATGCGCCTGGAGCTATGCGCCCACATACATACGCCCAAAGGGTGGAGTCAGGTGTCTTAGAGAACGTCAAGAGACTCATTTTATGACAAGTGCGCGCATGATAGGGTCTATGCGCCCAAGGAAGGGGACATGGTGCACTTGTGCGCATACAAAACTATGCGCCCAAGCCAGGGAGGGCCTTGGGGCTATGCGCCCACTAAAGGGAGTAAGAGAGACTTGGGCGCATACATATGGCTATGCTCCCAAGGAAGCGTGCATTGGGCGCATAACAAATCTATGCGCCCAACACTGTGCTTCTTCCCCAACCCGAGAGCACAAGTTCATTAAACCCATGAACTTCTCAAGATCATAAATCACTCAAAACAAATCGAAATCCAGATTTTCAAAGGTCTAACTTGAGTAAAATTGAATTCTCTACAACATGGAACAATTAAAACTTAAAAATAATAAAGTTTGGGAGATCAAACCCAAAAAAAATCAAGTTTTGCATAAACTTAGATCTACAAAAACTAATCCTTCAAAACCAAAAATACCAAGTACTAAATAGCCTTAGAATCACGTAGAAAAGATAATGGAACAACAAAAATGGAGTTCCTCCATGAAGCAAGCTAGCACTTGCTTTGGAGGGGGAGAGGTTTTAATGGAGAAGAAGAAGTTATGAGAAATAATAAAGAGAGAGAAAGAGAAGTTGGGTTATAAAAGGGGGGTTTATCATGATGAACCACTCTCCCAAACCAAGCCAAAATAAACCAAGCCGAGCTAAACCAAGTTAAACCAAGACCACACCAAGCCAAGCTATGCTAGACAAATCAAAATTAGGGTCGGGAGTCCGTACACGTATACTGAAAATATGTATAACGGAAAACGGAAGTGACAACATAGATATCACGACCCGCACCCAGTGTATGGGCACGAAAAGTGGTTATGTCCAGCCTACGCCGCAGTGTCGACGGTAGAATGATGTCCTAGGTCACATACATCTAACAGTTATAAGGTACTGGTATAATTATACTCTCTGAATGGAGAAATAATATAAAGTACAACTCAATCACAGCTAAGGTATAATATATGATAAGATAGATAGATAATCTACAGAATCCACAGATGAGATACAAGATAAGAGAGAGAACTAAATGTCTAGGATAAATAACTACGACGTCCACCTAAAAACCGAATTCCCGGGAAGGAATCGGGGACCAAGTCCCATCATCGACTATGAATTAGAAACGGGGACAAGAAATTATACGTTGGGTTGCTCGGCTAGAGCTCTCTGATGTTGATATAGAAAAATAAATGGGGACAGCAGGTCGAAAAACCCGCGAACAGTGCTGGACAGCGCTGTTCGGATCAGCGGGAAGCTTACGGGAACCGAGGCAGAGGGGAACGGCTAGGGCACAGCCGCGGGACAGCGCCGGAGAAGGGGCGGCGTCCAGAAGAGGGGGCCAGAGACTCGCGGGGTGGCGCCGGAGCTCGGGGGTTCGGCGGAAGGCCGCTGGTCGGCCGGGCGTGCGGAGGTCGGAGGGCGTGGATGCCGGCGAAGGGTCGGGGGACTCGCGGGGCGGCGCCGGGGAGACCGCGCGGGAGACAGGGGGTCGCGGCCTGGACGGCGGGGTACGGCCGGGACTAGGCGCCGGAGTCGCGGGGTGCAGGAGATAGGCGACCGCGGGGTAGATCGGAGCCGGAGGGGCTCGGGTGCGGGGAAAGGAGGAAGAGTCATGGAGTGGATTTGAGTGGTGTAGAGTTTTTGTTGGTGGTCTGAGAGTTTTTGCTGGTGGTGGGAGAGTTTGGTGGGGTGTGGGTTTATTTAAATGGGAGTAGGGAAGAATACGTGGAGGAGAGGAAAAAATTGAGGAGAAAAAGAAGGGGAGAATGGGTAGGGGTGGCCTGGTCGTGGGTGACCAGGCCCAAACAGTTATTATTATTTTTTTAAATAACAAATAATAATCAGATTTTAAAAGAAGTGAAAGAATGGGGTTCGAATCGGGATTGGATTTCGAAAACCGGGTTTGAACTCGGGTTCGGAGTCCGGACTCGGGGTCGGGGCAGGGTCACAATCAAAAACCAACAATAATTTTTAAATTAATGTTTTCCTAAAATCCGACTAATAAATAATAATAATAATATCAATAATAATCACTAACTAAAAATTACACTACAAATCAATAATTAAATAATTCTAAAATTTTGAGTTTCACAATCTTCCCTCCTTAGAAAATTTCGTCCTAGAAATTAAAGGTAGGGTTAGGGGTTACCTCAATTCTCAAACAGATACGGATACTGCTCCCGCATCTGGTCTTCTCGCTCCCAGGTTGACTCGTCTGGTGAGTTGTGCCGCCACATAACTCTGACTATTGGTGTCACAGAGTTCCTGGTTCTCTTCTCGCCTCTGTCCAATATTGCCACTGGCTTCTCTGGCACTGTAAGGCTGGATCCAATTTCCAGCTCCGAGTGGTCCAAGATGTGGCTCGGGTCCGGGATGTAGCATCTCAGCTGCGAAATATGGAAGACATTGTGGACGCCTTCGAGACTAGGGGGTAGAGCCACTCGATAAGCCATTTCTCCAATCATGTTGAGTACTTCAAAAGGACCAATATACCTGGGGCTTAGCTTTCCCGTTCTGCCGAAACGGATGGTTTCTCTGGTAGGAGAGATCTTCACAAACACACTGTCGCCTTCTTTAAACTCCAAAGGCCGTCGGCTGCTATCGGCCTAATGCTTCTGTCTGTCCTGGGCAATTCGGAGCTTGTCTCTGATCATTTTTACCTTTTCTGCTGCATCGGTCACCATCTCAGGTCCAAGCAATACTCGTTCTCCGACGTCGTCCCAAGCAAGTGGAGTGCGGCAACGACGTCCATAGAGTGCCTCGAACGGTATCATACCGATGCTAGCTTGGTAGCTGTTGTTGTAAGAGAACTCTATCAAGTGCAAATGGTCTTCCCAAGACCCTCCAAATTCCAAGACGCAAGATCTCAGCATGTCTTCTAGCGTCTGGATTGTTCTTTCTGATTGTCCGTCAGTCTGGGGATGGTAGACGGTGCTGAACTTCAGTTGTGTTCCCAAACTGTCATGCAAACTCTTCCAAAAGTGAGAGGTAAATCTAGTATCTCTGTCAGACACAATACTTACCAGAACTCCATGAATCCGGTAGATGTGCCGCATGTACAGTGCTGCCAACTTCTCGGTGGAGAGACCAACCTTGAAGGAGATAAAGTGAGCTGACTTCGTCAGTCGGTCCATGATAACCCAAATGGCATCCTTCCTTCCTTGGGATCGAGGCAGTCCCGACACGAAGTCCATCGTTATGTGCTCCCATTTCCACTCCGAGATGTCTAGCGGCTGCAACAATCCTGCTGGTCTCTGTCTGCTAGCTTTTACTTGTTGACAAATTAAACATCTAGCCATATACCTAGATACATCCTTCTTCATTCCGTACCACCACACTATAGTATGCATATTTCGATACATTTTGTTGGCTCCAGGATGTATGGAATACTGCGACTGGTACGCTTCTTGCATCAGCTCGTTCCTCAGTTCGCCAGTTGGTACGCAAAGCCTCGTACCATTCTTCAGTGCTCCATCGCTGGCGATTGAGAATCCTTTAAGTGTTCCTGCCAGCACTTGATCTCTGAGTTTGCAAAGTATCTCGTCTTCGAATTGTGCCTTCTTGACTCTATCCATTAGACTTGAACGCACTTGCAACTGCATCGTTGTTGAATCAGCTCCTGGTACAATGGCTTCTCTTCCCAGTTTCTTCATTTCTTCTTCGGACAGTACAATCTCTAGTCCAAGATTTTCTATGCCCTCCAGCAATTGACGTTCCTTGGTCAAGAACATTGCCATCGGGTATTGACTAAGTGCTGCAACAACATTAACCTTACCCGGATGATATTGTAGGTTAATGTCGAAATCCTTCATCAGCTCTAGCCATCGTCTCTGTCGCATGTTCAGCTCCTTCTGAGTGAAAACATATTTAAGACTTTTGTGGTCTGTAAATATTTCCACTCTCTCTCCATAAAGGTAGTGCTTCCATAGCTTCAATACAAATATCACCGCTGCAAGCTCCAAATCATGTGTGGGATAGTTCTTCTCATGAGTCCGTAATTGCCTAGATGCGTAAGCAATTACTTTCCCGTGTTGTTGAAGAACGTAGCCCAATCCCTTACCGGAAGCATCACTATAAATTGAGAAACCGTCGGTACCTGCGGGTAGCGCAAGTATCGGTACCGTTGTAAGCCTCTTCTTCAGTTCCTCAAAAGCTGACTGGCAAGCTTCATACCAAATAAATTCTTCATTCTTCCTAGTGAGCTTCGTCATTGGTTCAGCAATCCTGAAGAAATCCTTCACAAACTTCCGGTAGTAGCCAGCCAAGCCCAAAAAGCTTCTGATTTCTGCAACTGAACTTGGTGCAGTCCACTTCTCAATAGCAGCTATCATCTTTAGATAGCTTACCATAGAGCTTCTCCTTCCTCAAGGTGCTCAGAACTTTCCTCAAGTGCTCTTCATGCTCTTCTTCAGTCTTCGAGTAGATCAGTATGTCATCGATGAAGACAACAACAAACTGATACAGGTATTCATGGAAGACCTTGTTCATTAGGTTCATGAATACCGCAGGAGCATTCGTCAGTCCAAACGGCATGACCAAGAATTCAAATTGCCCATACTTGGTATTAAATGTCATTTTTGGGATATCCTCCTTCCTGACCTTGATTTGGTGGTAGCCTGATCTAAGATCTATCTTCGAAAATACCTTGGCTCCACTCAGTTGATCAAACAGGTCGTCGATCCGGGGCAGAGGGTACTTGTTTTTTATGGTGATGTTGTTCAGTGCCCGGTAATCAATGTACATCCGTACGGTTCTATCCTTCTTGGGCATGAACAAAACTGGTGCTCCCCAGGGTGAAGCCCCGTCTCTGATAAATCCTTGTGCCTTCAGTTCGTCAATCTGGTCCTTCATCTCCTTTGCCTCCTTGGGGTTGACTCTGTAGCATTCCCGAGAAATAGGGAAAGAGCCGGGTACTAGGTCGATGGTGAATTCTACACCTCGATCCGGCGACAATCCTGGAAGACTATCTGGAAAGACGTCCATGAATTTTGCTATAATAAGGTGAGGAGGCCCGGGTTCTTCGGTGATAGAGGAGTAGGTAACACTCTTCATGTCTTCCGGAGCTCGAGAGATTTCAAACTCCAGTTCTCCTGGTGGGCTGAAGATTACACATCCTCTATGACAATCTATCAGCGCATGCTGCTCACTTAACCAGTCCATCCCTAAGACTACATCATAGTTGGGCAAGGGCATCACAAGTAAGGGTATTAAGAATTGGTAGCCTGAGATAGTTATGGGACAGTTACAAGCCTAAGTGATGGGTATGGGTCCACCATCGGTCATAACTCTACTAATCACCTTGCTAAGTCCCGTATCTAGGTGGTGTGCAGAAATAAACTTTGATGATATGAAACTGTGTGATGCACCCGAATCAAATAATGCTAGAGCAGGATGTAAAAACACATAAATGGAACCTGTGATGACATCAGCGGTGGGTTCCTGCTCTGGTTCTTGCTCTTCTGCTGCTAGGGCAAAAGCTCGCCCGGTCTTCTGCTGGTGTTGTCCGAACCGTTGTCGCTGAGTGGGTAGGGAAGCTCTTTGCTGAGTTGCTCCAGTCCTGTGGACTAACGAGGGGCAGTCCTTTACTTGGTGGGTGGCAGACCCACAGACTAGGCAGTGTCCTAGCCTCTTCCTGCATATGTTCGACTGATGTCCTGGCCTCTTGCAGAAATTACAAATAGGGATCTGTTTCTGAGGTGCTCGTTCATTGGTCCTTGTCTGATGGTGCTGCTGATGGTGCGAAGGCCTGTTTTTATTGTTGGGCCTCTTCTGGTTACCCTGGAAGTTGCTAGTTCCAGGATACTCCCTCTTTGAACGAGAAGGCTGGCTCTTCTCCATGTCCTGAGCTCGTATCAGAATCTTCTCATATGTCTTGGCGCCACCTGCGATCACAGGGGTGCGAATTTCTTCCCTTAGTCCATACCTGAATCTTTCAGCACGATCCTTGGGGTCAGCAACCAAGTTCTGGGCAAAGCAGCTAAATCGGCCGAACTCTGCCGCATATTCTCCAACCGTCATGTTCTCTTACTTCAGGTCCTGGAACTGTCTTTCCATCTCCCATATCTCTGACGTTGGAAAAAACTTTCTACGGAACAACCTCTTGAAGGTGTCCCAGTCAAGCTGCTTGTCCTGGAGTCGAGGTTCATTCCGATACCAGGTGCTTGCCACATCATGCAGCTGGAGTCCTACTACTTCGGTCTTGAGGTCCTCTGGGAGTCGAGCGACGCTCAAGAGACACTCCATGCTGTCTAGCCATTCATCGGCATAGATGATACCCTCGGTCCCTTTGAAAGGTCGAGGGCCCTGCTTCTTGAAACTCTCTATATCTCCGACCTTCAAATAATAATACGCCTCTAATCAAAAGAATGGCCTTAATGATATATAACTTAACTCATGGATTTATGTTTACCTTGGCAGGTCGTGGCTCCAATGAAGTGGTTCCTCCTCTCTCGAAGGCAGCCATAGCCACATTGTGGGCATTCACCATGCCTTCTCTCATGATCGCAGTCTGCTCGCGATGGGCTTCAGCTTGGGCTGCAGTCTGTTCTCGATGAGCTTCTGCTTGGGCTCTCTGGGCTTCAAGCACTCCTCGTAGCATGTCCACTAGATCGGTAGGATCCACGGGCACTGGTGGGGCAGCTGGTGCGGGCACTACCGCAGGGGACTGCGGCTCAGTCCGGGGAAGTGTAGGGTTCGCCGCTTGAGATGTAGTGGCGTAAATGCCACGGAGTGCTGGTGATTGATGGGGATGGTCGGTCAGCTGCAAAGGTGAGGGGTCTGGACGTGCTGGGGGAGATGGGGTGTGTTCGGGTGATGACACCTCATCTCCAGCAGGGGTGGTCATTTCCTTGGCCATATTCTGGAAGGTTTAGGATGCAAACATAAGTAAGGTATCCTATCAGTCTATAATCAAACAAAAATATTTATTTATATATAATTCGGACCTATGTTGTGACAAATCAATGTTCTAGTGTTCTAATTATTTCTAGGTATATTTTTCTAAGTTGTTGTTCTGACCTGCATGGGCCACCACTAAAAATATGTCACGATCCGATCCCAAATAATTGGGTCAAACCGGATCATGTCCAGCCTGCACCGTTGTGAGACGGCGGCAGTAAGTTGTTCCATTAGCAGGTAATCACAACAACATCTATACATTTGTCACAACTGAATATTCGGAAATTTAAAACTTTATTCAATATTTAAATAAATACAACTGGAAAGTAAAATAACTGAAATGAATACTGAATTCAATTTAACAAAATTCCAAAGCATCAAAACTGGAAACAGGAAAATCTAGCTAAGCGTTCGGCTCGTCGGCCTCAGGTCCTGCGTCCTCCAATGGGGACTCTGGCAACACCACAGGGTACAGAACCGGGTCATAATAGCTGTTGTTTAACAGCTCAGCATCCTCAAAATCTCCTAAAAATATTATCTCCAGTCAGGAGGGAGCAAAGTACAATTCATGATAATCTAACAATTAAAATAATAATAGAGTTATGCACTTTTAAACAATTTGAAATAAACAGTTCTCCAGCAGTTAAAATATTGTGATGTGAATAGGCAATGAATATGACCGAATTGGGTTGTACAGTTGTATCATATTGATACGATATGGCTTATCCCCGTGTGTATGAGGGATAAGCTAATACAGTCATTATACTACTTTGGATGTGGTCATACTCATTACACTACTCCTCCAGTACCCAACAGTCAATCAGTCAATGCTCTCAGAGAGAGTTCCGTGTTGCATCGTGGTTTAAACTTGCAACAAAACGATTACTAAATAATTGTAAACTAACACAAAATGTACTTACCTTTGTTTATGACTGGAAACGGCGTTGGTTCCGGGAAGATGCTAGGTTCGTCTCCGAGATCCTACACTTGGAGAACTTGACTTAGAACCATTGTGAAACCAAGCTAGGTGTGCTAGTTGCAATCTCTAGTAGCAGGTCCTAGTCAGATTTTAAGTTTGTTTATTAATCTACTGCTAACGGTTTACGACGCGTACTACGTTGGTTCTCATTTAGTTGGATAGCAAGTTTCTGGTTTTACTTGGAAAATTGTCGTTACCGGTTAATTTGGCAAAAACTTGTATTTTGTAATATTATATATAAAACTACTATTTTCTTTCAAATGAGAAAAATATGGATTTTGTTAATTATCAATATTTTATTCAAGTTATTATATCGTGAAAAATACTTATTAATTTATACAAAATATTTAATAGTCATTTTGTTACGAAGCGCCTAATTACGAAGAATAAAATCAACCAGAAAATAAAGAAAAAATTCTAATCTACACAATACAAGTCCACAGCGAAATAAAGTAGAAAACTGGGCTTATGCCCTTACAAACTTTACATAAATTAAATAAATTTAGAGTTTGCTAGTGAGTTATGAACGCCGGAAAGCGGTCCGTTCAGAAGGCCGAGGCCCTGCACTCAAAATACTATAAACCAGTAGCAAGTTCCAAATTATATTTTAATTGAAAAATATGAAAATAAAGTAAGTCTCAGACTTGGTCCAATATTCATATTTGAAAATAGCTAATGCCCCAACGTCCGGGTAAAACCGATTTCGTTTGCATTTCGCTAGGGCCCACGGACCGGTATGGTCGTCGCCCAAAATTCAATTTAATAAATACTTCCGAAAACCAATTTAAAACTCATTTAAGAAATTTTATAAAAATTTGGGCAGCATTCCCTCTATATTCGGGATAACCAAAACTGGGAAAATGTGCCGACAATTCCAAAAAAGTCCCAAACCAGGGAACACACCAGATAAACCACCATTCACCAAATAAATATACAATAAAAATCACAGAACGTTTCCGAATGAAATCGAAAAACCCAAAAATAACCACAGAACCAGAGAATATTAGTTTCGGAAACTCCGAAACTAACTCGGAATTCCAAACACAGAACATAACATTTCCGAACCAACTCGAAAAAATTCTGAAAAACCACAGAATGTTTTCAGAAACTCCGAAACTACGACGTCCACCTAAAAACCGAATTCCTGGGAAGGAATCGGGGACCAAGTCTCATCATCGACTATGAATTGGAAACGGGGACACGAAATTATACCTTGGGTTGCTCGGCTAGAGCTCTCAGATGTTGAAATAGAAAAATAAATGGGGATAGCAGGTCGAAAAACTCGCGAACAGTGCTGGACAGCGCTGTTCGGATCAGCGGAAACTTGTGGGAACCGGGACAGAGGGGAACGGCTAGGGCACAGCCGCGGACAGCGCTGGAGATGGGACGGCGTCCAGAAGAGGGGGCCAGAGACTCGCGGGGTGGCACCGGAGCTCGGGGGTTCGACGGAAGGCCACTGGTCGGTCGGGCGCGCGGAGGCCGGAGGGGGCGAATGCCGGCGAAGGGCCGGGGGACTCGCGGGGCGGCGCCGGGGAGACTGCACGGGAGACAGGGGGTCGCAGCCTGGACGGCGGGGTGCGGCCAGGACTAGGCGCCGGAGTCGCGGGGTGCAGGAGATAGGCGACCGCGGGGTAGATCGGAGCTTGAGGGGCTCGGGTGCGAGGAAAGGAGGAAGAGTGAAGGAGTGGATTTGAGTGGTGGAGAGTTTTTGCTGGTGGTGTGAGAGTTTTTGCTGGTGGTGGGAGAGTTTGGTGGGGTATGGGTTTGTTTAAATGGGAGTAGGGAAGAATACATGGAGGAGAGGAAAAAATTGAGGAGAAAAAGAAGGGGAGAATGGATAGGGGTGGCATGGTCGTGGGTGACCAGGCCCAAACAGTTATTTTTTTTTAAATAATAAATAATAATCAGATTTTAAAAGAAGTGAAAGAATGGGTTCGAATCGGGATTGGATTTCGGAAACCGGGTTTGAACTCGGGTTCGGAGTCCGAACTCGGGGTCGGGGCAGGGCCGCAATCAAAAACCAACAATAATTTTTAAATTAATGTTTTCCTAAAATCCGACTAATAAATAATAATAATAATAATAATAATAATAATAATAATAATATCAATAATAATCACTAACTAAAAATTATACTACGAATCAATAATTAAATAATTCCAAAATTCTGGGTTTCACACATTTTCACATTCTTCTCCAACCCAACCCTAAAATCTTAGAAAAATCCTACTTAAAATTGTGAAGAAGGTATCATGGAGGAAGGAAGTCAACTTCAAAGACACAATCCTTCTTTCTCGGTTTGAAGCACTGTATGTGAATCATTGAACCCAAAAAAAATCTGCGATAAACACGATCAACACAGGTCGAACAGAACACTGTCTGCTTGACCTATGTCGGCCGAACATTACATGTTCTGTTCGACTGGTCGAACTGAACAAAACATATTCGATCGAGGAAAGCCGAACATATATAGGGCAGTTCGACCTGTAATAGTCGAACAATAGACCTTTGTCCGACTAGTTGTAGTCGAACATTGTATTTTTTCATTTAATTTTTCGTTCGATCAGCTTTAGTCGAAAGTTAACAAAGAAGTTCGACTGTCGTGGGTCGAACTCTAGTCCGAGCGCTCGACAAACCAAGCTCGAACAGAAGCGTGAAAACCCAAAAATTTTGGAAATTTGTTTCGTTTTCACACGATTGAAGGGATTCAAAAAATCCTATCAGTGATCCTAAGCGAAAAACCCTGGAAGTGATCTCGAGATTGGTCTTGGGAGCAGAGGGGAACGGAGAGGAGAGGGGGCCGGTCGGTTGGAGAGAGGAGAGTAGAGAGGTTAGAATGATTTTGGGTATGCTTAGAATGATAGATAGGTTTTAGGTTAGAATAGAAAATGATATTTTGGTCATTTGATGGGGTGTACTTAGCATTTATGCTAATTTTAATCAATTAAAATGCGGTGTAATTAGCACTTTGGATATGCTAAGTAAGTCATGGGGTGCGTATAGCCGCACCCATATATATATATATATATATATATATATATATATATATATATATATATATATATATATATATATATTCTATAGGTAAGGATGGTAAGGATGGTGAAGCAGCAAGCTGCTATTGGTCCCCGAGTGGGCGACCGGGTCTCCCCCTCCCCTTTTTCGTGTTAGGGTGGTGGGCGGGACCGGTCGACACCCTCGGCGCCGTCGAGTGGGCGTGGATCCACCTTCCTTCCGTCGGAGGCCCCTCTCCTCCTTCTCGCCATCCCAATGCTTGGGCGTCCCGACATGGGGGGCCTTCCCGTCCTTTGCCGGCGACCTCCTGTCGTGCGACCAACCCCCCCGGCGCCGTCGTCGTCCCCGGCGATGTCGACGTAGGGGCCGGCCGACGGTCCAATCCCTCCATCCCTCCCCCCAGGCGTCTTTCTGGCCCCCTCCCTCATCGGCCCTCCGCCGGGCACCCCCGTCGCCTCGCCCGTTGCGCTCCTCGGCCCTTCCGCCGGCCCGATGCTCCCTCTATCCGCCGCCTCTCCTGCTATGCCACCCTCCACCTTGACCGCGGCCCCTCCCCCTGAAATCCTCTCCCAGAGGTAATCCCCCTCGCTTTCGGCTACGTACGCCCCGGACCCTTCTCCTCCGGCCTCCGGCGGCCCAGCGACAGCCCCTCTTTTGCTCCCCGCCGCCCCATCGGTCCCCCCCGGCTCTCTCCGGCAGGGCCTGTCCCTGCCCGTAGTACACCCTCCCTCCCGAACTCCATGCGGTCTACCGGCCCCCTTCAATCGACAGTAGCCCCCACCCCCTCCGAGCCCCCTCGGCTAGCTCCGGTGGCGAGCAGAACCGTGCCCTCCCCTCTGACTCCCCGGCGGTCGGGCCCCACACCCCTCTCCTCCTCCTCTCCCTCTCGTCCGGGGTCGAGCCCCTATCCCCCTCGCTGGGGTGGAGCCCCCACCTCCCGCTTCCCCGGGACTGAGCCCCCGTCTCCTGCCCTAATCGTCGCTTCCCGGCGGTTCGCATATCTCCCTTCCCCGTCGTGGCATCCCTCTTCGCCACCACCACCGGGGTTGAGCCCCTCATACCCGGTGCCTCCTCCGCCAGAGCTCGCTTCCCCCTCCGGCCTTCCCCGTCGGAGGCCCCTGGCTCTGGGCAGTGCGATGGGGGAGGCCCGAGGCTCCTGCCTCCATCTCGGGCAAAATGCGCCCCCTTCCTCGTGCAGGGTGCCTCCTAGGGCTTAGCGCCCACACCCCCTTTTCGGGCAGCGTGCCCATTCCCCCATCGCTTTAAGGTTTCGAAATATTTTGAAATTTCGTTTTTCGAAATTTCGAAATATTTCGTAACACTGTTGTTCGTCGAAATTTTTAGGTTTCCAAAATTTCGATATTTTGTTATCTCTGCTTTTATTGTCTCGCTTTACCGGGCTCTTTTGTGTTTTCAGTCCGGTACCTGTCTGCAATGCTCTCCTTGAGCTACCTTTAGTTTTTCAATAAATTATTTTATTTTTAATATATATATATATATATATATATATTTTTAATATATATATATATATATAATGGAAAATTATGTTTTAGTTATACTCTTAATAATATTGTGACTCATTTTATGGCTATTTTCGAAAAACCGGTTGTTACAAAATAATTTTATATAGATGTAAATCTTACATTATTGGTTTATTTATGTGGGCATATTTTTGGGTTAATTTGAGGCTTATCGTATCTACCTTGGCGACGATCGAAATGGTCAAATGAGCCGTTAGCGAAACGCAAATGATACTGGATATTCCGGTACGTTGAGGCGTGAGCTATTAGCAACGTGTGACGGCGTGACCAAGTCTGAGACTCTGGTTGTCCCTGTCCTGCGACTTTAGTTTATTTTAGACTTGTAGAACTTGTTACTTGGCATTCTATATTTTAGGTGCCGCACACTCGTGCCTTCGGACTAGACCGTTCCTGGCTTAGAAGATCGCTGCAGCGTAGTTTAGAATTTTTATTTTATTCTCTTTCTTTATATAAAATATGTTGTAAGGGCATAAGCCCATTTTCTCTTTGTTTCTCTGAGCCTTGTATTGTGTAGCTTAGGAGTAGCTCGCACGCTAGCTTTACTTTTAAAATAAAATCGAAAATGTTTATCTTCTAAAAAGAAAAATAAAGTTTCTCACATTAATTAGAATGCCTTAATTTCAAGTTTTTTATATATACAGTATAAAACACGAAGATTTCCAAATAAATCTAGATGTCTACCCCTTCCAAAATAAATGCAATTGGATTTCTTTTATACAAATTTACAAATAGTATGTTAAACAGTAAAGTTGACTAGGACCAATATTAGAGATTGCAACTAGAATATCGTAAAAATGGTTGTATTGGCAACTAAGACATGTTTTACTAATGCAGGGTTCAGTTCTGGACATTAGCTTGAGTATTTTCATGTCATCACCTACAGCACCAAAAAACTAAGACAAGTTTTATATTATTAATGTTCATGTTTTAATTGATAATTAAATGCACTACATCATTAGGACTATATACTGTATCGACAGTGACTCACGGGATCCCTCTCGGACCCAAATTGATTACTTGATTGACTCATTGATTCAGGAATTGGAGAGTAGTGTAACATCTGTGACCAAAGCCCATGTTACTAATATTGACTCTCTCGCGCTAACCCCTATTGCACAGGGGGTTGAGCCGTATCGTATGCTAACATTAGGCCCAATGCTAGTATACATATTGACTCTACCAGTCGATCATAGATTGCTAGGCACACAAATTACTATTGAATCATTATAGATTGCATTATTATTGCTCTTGAGATTTTACTGCTTCCTTGACTCATTGTTATTATTTAAAAATATACAATAATGCTTTAAAACTGCTCCTTGCATCATTAATTATTTATTAGAATACTGGAAATGGATATAAGTATCTTGCTCCTCTCCTAATGGGATACCAACATTTTTAGGTAAAAATGATGACGAGGAGGTGCCCTTTAGTACCTACTATGGACCTGACTTGGGCTCTGAGGAGTTAGCTGAACCCAACCAGGAGGCACCTGAGCCGACTATTTAGTAGCCTAGTCAGCATTGTATTTAAAGTTGTAACCTTAGTACAACTTACGTTTGTTCCGAGATTGTATTTGAATTATTAAATAAAAAAAATTATCCACAAATTTAGATGTTGTGCTTGAGTTACTACTGATTGATACAACTTACTACCGTCGTCTCACAACGGTGCAGGCTGGGCATGATCCGGCTGGACCCAGAAACTTGGGATCAGATCGTGACATGTTTTCAGTAGTGGCCTATGCAGGTCGACAGTTCTGCAAAAAACTTGGTCTAGTCAACTTAGTCTAGACAAATATGCAGTCCTGCAACTTGGCTTAGGTCTAAGTATGACTTTAGGAAAATAGACTCTAGAAACAATTAGAACACTTAGAGAATTTTGATCCGTCGCAAAATAGGACCAAATTTATCTATTTATATATCTAATTTTGCTTGCTTATAGCTTCGTAGGTTGCCTTGCTTATGTTTGTTACTTATCTTTCTTTCTTCCATTCCAGAGAATAATTGACGAAGGACTTACTCGATCTTGATTAACTAGAAACCTTATCCAGATTAGGCCAATACTTATAAGTTGTGTTTGACATTATATTCTTAATAATATTGTTGCATAAAATCATAGGATTAGTTGGAAGTTGAGGCTATAGTTACCATCCCAATTGTCTTAGAATCCATGCCTGCCATTAATACCAATCACTAAGCTTCAACCCATTCCTTCTACTTTCCTAAATCAGATTTCATTATCAGATTACCTTGATCAAATTATGATGTCATTATTTTGACTCGTGAAACAGAGCTTACCCTATTTGACTTAATCAACCCAGAATCCTTGTAACTACTGGTGTATTCACATTAGTATGATTTTTATCCATTTCAGACCATCCAACTTTATAATTTCTACGAACATCTTTGCTTCGAAGTTGACATTCCTATTTGACCCCAAGAAAAAATTACATTCATCATGATAACATTTCGTTGACACGTTTACCTTTAAAACTTTTTATGGATTTAGTTGAAAGAGTATTCAACAAGCCACCATTGCATTACATAACAGTAGCCATTTACCCAATTTCTGAGAAAGAAGCGATATAACAAAGACGGACAATTAAAATTCAAAAGGATCAGCTGACAATAAGGATTTAGATGGCAATAAAAGAATTTTTCCTAATGTGATTGAGTACCTTAAAAAAATAATGTCCTATATCCTACTGCAGGCTGTAGTGATACTCTAATTCGAGTACTACTACACTTCTAGTATTGACCTGCATGGGCCACCACTAAAAACGTGTCACGACCCGCACCCTAGAGTAAGGGCACGAGACGTGGGTACGTCCAGCCTACGCCACAGTATCGACGGTAGAACGCTATCCTAGGTCAACATACATCTAACAATATATCTCTAAACAGTTTATACTCTCCGAATGGGGGTGACATAGCAGTAAATGAACTCAATCACAACTAAGGAAGAGATAGCACGATATGATATAGAACTCAAGGAAAACAGATGATAAAGTAGTCTAAGATAACATCCCAGCAAATATCCAGAGTACAAAACTCAGCTACTGAGTATAAAAGATTATATACAACTCAGAATCTCTGAACAAAAATAAAGTCTAGCTAAACAGTCTCAAGACAACATAAAGTAAGATAAGCCTAACTAAACTAGTCTAGGCAATGGGGGTGATGTCCTCAGCTAGAGCTGGGTCCTCCTGAGAGTCCAGCTCGTAAGTGTCGTCTAGGGCTGCCCCGTAGAAGGTATCCACACAGGCCTCCTCCTCGTCCTCTGTAATATTTTCAACAGGTCCAGTCAGGACAGGAGCGAGTACAGTACATCTCAACAGTTCATAGCAGGTTAGAAAATATAATCATGCAGTAAAGTAAGATACAAGTACTGAAGGAAGTGCAGTATGTAAACAGAGAGAGAACTGTAATAAAAATATATACTATAAATAGAGACTAACAGTGGCTAGTGAGTCAGAGTACAATATACACATGTAAATGGCATAGAAGATTCTGATGCTACACTATGGAAAGATTCTGATGCTATACTACTTGGATAGTATTCACATGTCTATTTCTACTCTTCCGTAACCCCAATCAATACACAAGGATCCAACCAGGTTATGTTATGATTCCATACAAAGGTCCCCGAAGGGTGATACATGGATGTCCCATAAATGGGGATTCTAGGAGATTCTAGGATACCCAGTAAATAGGATAAAAGATTCTAGGAGACTCTGTGATCATAAGAGTATATGTCACAAGTGATCGAAGAACCAATGAAGCATAGTGATACGCCATGTAACTGAAACGCACAGAACATGTAGTATCCGATGCTCCCTAAGGATAACATCTCAAGAAGGGATCCATATAGTACCAATCTGTGTGACCAACGTGACAGTAACAAGTAAAGTAATTTAATGCAGGAAATAATTCTAAGCAGGATATAAAATGATCAGAGAATGTACTCGCCTGATATCTGAGTGTCCAATATGAAAGTACTGTCCGAGGAGTGGTGTCTGGCTCCTAATCAGAACAGCACAAGTCACAGCAAGTCTAAAATGGTAAAATGAAGTTCTACTATGCATTCTACATGAGTCTAGGTCAATCTAGGCCAAAGTCAACTCTTGGTCAACTCTGGTCAACCCTAGAAGTCAAACTTGGTCAACTATGGTCAAACTAGGTCTAACAAGTCTAAACTAGGTCAAACTAGTCTATACTAGTCTAACAAGGCTATTCTAAGTTCTAACAAGACTAATCTAGGCTTACTAGGCAATATCATGCCTAAAGAACCAACCAACATCTATACACAACTACACAAGATATTATCTTTATCTAAAACAATACACATATATATATTTATATAGTCTAGCTTAGGAATACATGTAATAACATATATGCTCCTATGACAAACATACATATATTATACATTATATATATATAGATACACACACATATATATAGGATATCTATATATATATATATATATATATATATATATATATATATATATATATATATATATATATATATACATCACACTTTATATATATATACACATATAGGAAATAGGAACATGTGTGTAGGTGTGTGTATAAGACATATATGAGGGTGTGAGAGAGTGAACATGGTGTCAAGTGTGCATGCTAATGTGTGTGAGTGAGTGAAGAGAGTAAAAGTGTGTGTGTGTGTGTGTGTGTGTGTGTGTGTGTGTGTGTGTGTGTGTGTGTGTGTGTGTGTGTGTGTGTGTGTGAAATGAGCACAAGTGAGTGAACTGTGAGGGTGTGAAAGAGTGTCAAAACCTGGACTGAAGAGGAGTGAAAACCACGCACAGAAATCAGAAACTGAAACCAATTCAGTTTAATTCAAATCTCAGGTTTTGAAGGGAACACAAACACAGTTATACACATTAGAAACATCAATACACTTTGTTGAAATCTCAGTTTTCAGCCATAAAACTAATTCCCAGATTTCAGTCTTCAATTCAAATCATACCCAGGTTTATACAACTTTGAAACATTCCATAGTTCACAATAAAACCCAAAAATCATTTTACAACAGTTCACAATTTTCTAATTTTAAACCTAATACTTCATTCTCAGTTTTTGAACCCAAAACAGTCCCAAATCAATCCAAATTGACATACTGTTAGTAAACACATAGGTGAACATATTTAAGGTTTAAAACCAAACTAGTTAACAATTAAAATGGGTTAAAATAGCTGACAAAATTCGATTCCCAAAACTGGAAATCTGCACAGAAAATTACATGTATCAGTTAATTGGGTAAATGAGGATATTTGATAATTAAAATAATTAATGTATAACAATTGTAGTTGGTAATTAACATACTAATAGTGTTCGCATCAGAGAGGGTGATTCGTGTCCACAAAAGTGGACACGAAGTGTCCAAACAGCAAGTGTCACCCGCAGTATAGACTGACAGGATAGTCTCGTACGGGCAAGACACGGAGTCGTGCAGGCAGGACACGACTCAATGAGTCTTGCACTCGTGTCCCAGGGTCGAGTAGGACTAGGGCACCCTGGTTTATGTCCTCGACGTGTCTAGCACGAATACGAGTAGCGTATCAGTACTCGATTTCTCGTGTGCACTGCACAGTAAAAAATCAGTACGACACTGATATCTCTCTCGACACGCCACGTGGACACGTGAGACTTGACATGTGGTGTGTCAGTCACTGCCCCATGGTGTGTGTCGAGTCTCGTGTCATATTATCGCGTGTCGTATCCGCTACAGCCCCCGAGTAGCAGGGCACTGCTACGCAGTCAGAAAACTGTGGGTTCGCGTGTCCAAAATGACACGACACGATACAATCATCACCTCAGAGAAACAGAAATCAATAAGCAATAACAAGACCTAGATTCATATTCAAAAGCTTTCTAGAAATTAGGTCGAATGTCATTTGGAATATTTCATCAAACACCTACTATGGGTTCATGATACGTGTCCAAAACGGACCCGAAACCTATGAAACTTGACACAAAACCAATGCAACCACCTAGGGGACTCCTAGGGCTTCCTAAATATATAAAGAAATTGAAATTTCAATGAGTATTGAAGAAGTTACCTATAGATAAACTTTCTAGAAAATCCCCCTTTGTTGAGCTCCTCTCCTTGATATCCCAATCCAACAAATCAATATCAAACTGAAATAAAACTCCAATAACATCAAGTATAGGTATATTAAAACCTAATAGAAGAGATTTGAATGAAAAAGGACATGAAATGGAATTTCTATGGATTAAATGAAATAGGAACAAACCTCTTTCTAAACTTGATCTTTCCTAAAAGAGGCAACCCTAAAACTAAGAGAGTATTATTGAGTGGGGTTCCCAATGAGGATATGGTGGCCGGCCACATAAGTCTAGGGCTAGGGTTTTGTAATTTCTTGGGCTTTGGGCCAATCTACAAGGCTATGAGTTAAGTTGATTTATCAATGGTTCTAAATCATAAGTCATGACTTATGACTTTCTAATTCCTATTGCTAACTAGAGTCTATTGACCAAACTAAGGATTAGCATAGGTTAGACTAGAGTCATATAACCTAACCAAGTCCATACTAACTAGGGTTAGCTTCTAGGTTGGTCTACAAGGGTCAAAACTAGTCAACCTAGTCAACCCCCATCCAAACAATTCCAAAATAATTCCTAAAAATTCCCATAAATTCAAATAAATTCTAATAAATTCAAATTATCCCAAAATGTCAAAAATACCCTCAAACTAAAAATGTGGTAGTAACAAATCTACCCTCCTTAAAAGAATTTTGTCCTCGAAATTGAAAGACGAAATGCAACTGATGAGAAGGATAGGAAGTATACCTCACGGTCCAAAAAGATAAGGGTATCGCTCGCGCATCTCATCCTCCCGCTTCCAGGTAGACTCTTCTGGAGAATGATGCCACCATGCGACGCGTACCAAGGGTATCACCTGGTTCCTCAGAACCTTCTCCCGTCGATCCAGAATCTCTACTGGCTGCTCTGGATAGCTGAGAGAAGGCCCAACCTCAATCTCTGAATGATCGAGCACATGGCTAGGGTCAGCCACGTACCGTCTCAACTGTGATACATAGAATACATTGTGGACCCCCACTAGCACAGGCGGCAAGTCTAGCTTGTATGTAACGTCACCGACTCTTCCGCTGATAACGAAAGGGCCGATGAAGTGCGGGCTAAGCTTCCCGCCTCTACCAAAACGTATCGTACCACGAGTCGGAGATATCCGCAAGAAAACTTGGTCTCCGACCTAATCACAAGTAAGGTCTCAATTAATTATAGTAAACAAACATGATCAAAAATCATAAACAAACCTAAACCTAATCATACTCTAATCTGTACCTCAAACTCCAACGACCTCCGGTGGCTATCGATCCAGTGTCGATGTCTGTCCTGCGCCACGCGAAGTCTGTCCCTGATGAGCTTCACCTTCTCGGCTGCGTCAACAACCATCTTTGGCCCCAGTAAAGCTCGCTCACCAACATCATCCCAAGATAAGGGTGTACGGCACCTACACCCGTACAGAGCCTCGAAAGGTGACATCTCAATGCTGGCCTGGAAACTATTGTTGTAAGTAAACTCCACCAAATGAAGATAATCCACCCAGGAACCTCCAAAGTCCAGGACGCACGTCCGTAACATATCCTCAAGTGTCTGAATAGTCCTCTCTGACTGTCCGTCCGTCTGGGGGTGGTATACAGTACTAAATTTGAGCTGAGTGCCCAAGCTGGTCTGCAGACTCCTCCAAAAATGGGAAGTAAAATGACTATCCCGATCTGAGATGATGCTGACCGGAACCCCATGAATCCTGACTATCTGCCGCATATACATCTCCGCCAGCCTCTCTGTAGACGTACCCACCTTGAATGGCAAGAAGTGGGCCGATTTGGTCAACCTGTCAACGATGACCCAAATCGCATCTTTTCCTCCTGGTGTACGCGACAATCCTGATACGAAGTCCATATTGATATGCTTCCATTTCTACTCGGAAATGGACAGCGACTGCAATAATCCACCGGGCCTCTGCCTCTCTGCCTTGACCTGCTGACAGACCAAGCACCTAGCCACGAAGCGAGCCACCTCCCGCTTCTTTCCGGACCACCAAACATGCTCCCTCAGATCTCGGTACATCTTGTTGGCACCCAGGTGTTTAGATTACTGAGATCTGTGGGCCTCCTGCATAACCTGCTCCCTGAGCTCTCCGCTGGGCACACATAATCTGGAACTGTGCCTCAAGGCACCATCCTCTACAAGAGAAAACTCGCCCTCCAGCAATCCTGTTAGAACCTGCCCTCGGAGATACCGCAGAGCAACGTCCTCAAACTGTGCCGACTTCTCCACCAAGTCTGACTGAATTTGCATCCCCCATAACTGCATCTGCACTCCGGGCACGATCACCTCAATCCCAAGGCTCT
Source organism: Iris pallida (assembly GCA_029216955.1). Taxonomy (NCBI): domain Eukaryota; kingdom Viridiplantae; phylum Streptophyta; class Magnoliopsida; order Asparagales; family Iridaceae; genus Iris; species Iris pallida. The sequence goes on from JANAVB010005598.1 coordinate 27,903,767, forward strand.
CCAAGTCTGTAAGTAAATATCGATCCATGGTCAAACACATGGCTGTCGGATACCTACTCAAGGCATCGGCAACTACGTTGGCTTTCCCTGGGTGATACTAAAGTAGGATGTCAAAATCTTTCATCAACTCTAGCCATCTGCACTGCCTCATGTTCAACTCCTTCTAAGTGAACACATACTTTAAGCTCTTATGATCTGTGAAGATCTCCACCCTCTCACAATACAGATAATGCTTCCACAACTTCAGAGCAAATATCACTACTGCCAACTCCAGGTCGTGGGTAGGGTAGTTCTTCTCATGGGGACGTAACTTCCTGGAAGCATAGGCAATCACCTTCCCGTACTGCTGCAAGACGCAAACCCAGCCCCTTCCCTGAAGCATCACTATAAATAGTGAATCCACCTGATCTTGAAGGCAATGTCAGAATCGGAGCTGTCGTAAGCCGCTTCTTCAACTCATCAAAAACTGCCTGACACTCCTCTGACCAAACGAACTCAGCATCCTTCCGGGTCAGCCGAGTCAACGGCTCTGCAACCCGGGAGAAATCCTGCACAAATCTCCGATAATATCCTGCCAGCCCCAGGAAACTCTTGATCTCTACAACTGAAGTCGGCGGTTGTCCATGCCTCAACAGCTACAATCTTCTTGGGGTCAACTAAGATACCATCTCCAGTCACCACATGCCCCAAGAAGTCTATCCAGCCCAAGAAGAACTCACACTTGGAGAGCTTTCCATAAAGCTGCTCCCTCCTGAGAGTCTCCAGTACGATCCTCAGATGCTCCTCGTGCTCCTCCTCAGTCTTAGAATATACCAAGATATCGTTAATGAACACCACCACAAACTGATCCAGATACTGATGGAACACCTTATTCATAAGGTTCATAAACACTGCTGGTGCATTGGTTAGCCCAAACGGCATAACCAAAATTTAAACTGCCCGTACCGCGTCCTGAAAGCGGTCTTGGAAATATCCTCCCCCTTCACCTTCACCTGGTGATATCCCGACCTCAGATCAATCTTGGAAAATACTCGAGCTTCGCTCAACTGGTCAAAAAGATCGTTGATCCGCGACAGTGGGTATTTGTTCTTGATCGTGAGGTTGTTGAGTGCCCTATAGTCAATACACATCCGTACTGACACATCCTTCTTTGGCACAAACAATACTGGTGCACCCCATGGCGACGAACTCGAGCGGATGAAGCCCTTGTCCTGTAGCTCATCCACCTGCTTCTTCAGCTCCACCAGCTCGCTATTGTTCACCCGATAGACATGCTGAGAGATGGGCTCCGCTTCTGGAACCAAGTCTATCGAGAACTCTATGTCTCTGTCTGGTGGCAATCCCGGCAACTCCTCTGGGAAAACATTCATATACTCTGCTATCAAGGGGTGTGGAATCGCCTGCTCCTCGACCGAAACTCCATAGAAGACTCCGCTGCTCTGTCCTGCCTAACGTTTGGAGTACTCAAACTCTGGCTCCCCCGGCGCTCTGAAGAGAACTCTACCCCCTCTGCAATCAATACTGGCGTGGTGCCTGCTCAACCAATCTATGTCTAGTACTATATCGTAGTTCGGCAATTGCATTACGAGCAGGCTCACCTCCAACTCACGGCCTCCCAAAACTACTCTTCGACCCTTACAAACATCACTCACGAGGATAATGCCACCCCCGGTCGTGATCTTATAAGTCCTAGGCAATGATTCAGCTATGATACCATGTCTAATCGCAAAAGATACTGATATGAAGCTATGCGAAGCACCGGAATCGAATAATGCAAAAGTTGGACTGGAGTCGAGAAGGATCGAACCTGCAATTAACTTTCCGATGGTCTCCATATCCTCTGCTTCCATGGCGAATCCTCGCCCCTGCTGGCCTCCCCTGGCCTGCTGCTGGTGCTGGACGAACCTCTGCTGCTGCGTCTGCAGGGCTGGTCCCTTCTGCTGGCCTGCTGGAGCCCTGACTGCTGCCCCCTGAGCTGCTCGTCCCATGCGGCACTCTCTCATCTGGTGGTCTTATGAGCCACACACCAGACACTGGCCCAGCCTCTTCCGACACTCATTGAAGACATGCCCAGGCTTCTTGCAGTAGGCACAAGTAACACCCTGTCTCTGACCCTGCTGGTGCTGTCTCGACTGCTGCTGCTGGTGAACTGGCCTCTGCTGGATCGGCTGCGGCTGAAACTGCCTCAGCTGTTGGTGCTGAAAGTGGGGCCTCTTGGCTTGGCCCCCGCTGCTGCTGCCCCCAACTGGGTCTCGCCCCCTCTTGAGCCTAAGCTCAAGATCATCCTCTGCCAACAAGGCTCCCGTCAAGATCTCCTCGAATGTGGCATCCCTGTTGTCCTTGGTCAGGGACTTGACCTTCTTGACTAGACCCTTCCGGAACCTCTGGGCCTTCGCCGTCTCGCTCAAGCCCTCTACAAACCTGTCGAGGTGGTCGAACTCCCCGGCGTACTCCTCCACTGAAAGGCTCCCCTGGACTAGGCTCTCGAACTGCGACTCCAAGGCTCTGAGCGCTGAATCTGGAAAGAACTTCTTCTTGAAAAAGCCCTTGAACTCCTCCCAAGTCTGCCCAGCTACCCCCACCCTGGGGTCTGACTGATACCAGGTGCGAGCAAGATCTCGCATCCGGCTAGCTGCGACCTCAATCTGGAGATCTGCTGGTATCCGGGCCAGGCAGAAGATCTCCTCTATATGCTCGATCCACTCATCGGCATATAGGATCCCCTCTGTCCCCAGAAAGTCTCTGGGGCTCATCTTCTGAAACTGCTCTATCCTCGGTGTCCTCGGCTGATGGACCACTGGTCGAGCTACAACCGTCGTAAGGGCCAACTCCATGCCCCTGTCCAGTCGAGCCGGCTGCCGGTCCATGAACTGCTAGAAGTATGCGAATATCTGTGCTGTATCCACGTATACTGTAGACGGCGGCTGCTGGAAGGGCTCCTCTGCGATGACTGGGTCCTGCCTCCGAGCCGGTGGAAGCATACCTCCTACTTCTGCTGCCGAGGTCTCAATACGAGTAGAGGTGGCAGGAGCTGCAGTCCCCTGGCCCTGCTGTACTGGCTGAGAGGTAGCAGTCTCCTCTATAGCATCCCCATGAATGGTACGCTGTGATCGAGTCTCTACCATCCTGAACATAGACAAACAAGAGTATCAATTTCTGAGAAAGAAGCGATATAACAAAGACGGACAATTAAAATTCAAAAGGATCAGCTGACAATAAGGATTTAGATGGCAATAAAAGAATTTTTCCTAATGTGATTGAGTACCTTAAAAAAATAATGTCCTATATCCTACTGCAGGCTGTAGTGATACTCTAATTCGAGTACCACTACACTTCTAGTATTGACCTGCATGGGCCACCACTAAAAACGTGTCACGACCCGCACCCTAGAGTAAGGGCACGAGACGTGGGTACGTCCAGCCTACGCCACAGTATCGACGGTAGAACGCTATCCTAGGTCAACATACATCTAAAAATATATCTCTAAACAATTTATACTCTCCGAATGGGGGTGACATAGCAGTAAATGAACTCAATCACAACTAAGAAAGAGATAGCACGATATGATATAGAACTCAAGGAAAACAGATGATAAAGTAGTCTAAGATAACATCCCAGCAAATATCCAGAGTACAAAACTCAGCTACTGAGTATAAAAGATTATATACAACTCAGAATCTCTGAACAGAAATAAAGTCTAGCTAAACAGTCTCAAGACAACATAAAGTAAGATAAGCCTAACTAAACTAGTCTAGGCAATGGGGGTGATATCCTCAGCTAGAGCTGGGTCCTCCTGAGAGTCCAGCTCGTAAGTGTCGTCTAGGGCTGCCCCGTAGAAGGTATCCACACAGGCCTCCTCCTCGTCCTCTGTAATATTTTCAACAGGTCCAGTCAGGACAGGAGCGAGTACAGTACATCTCAACAGTTCATAGCAGGTTAGAAAATATAATCATGCAGTAAAGTAAGATACAAGTACTGAAGGAAGTGCAGTATGTAAACAGAGAGAGAACTGTAATAAAAATATATACTATAAATAGAGACTAACAGTGGCTAGTGAGTCAGAGTACAATATACACATGTAAATGGCATAGAAGATTCTGATGCTACACTATGGAAAGATTCTGATGCTATACTACTTGGATAGTATTCACATGTCTATTTCTACTCTTTCGTAACCCCAATCAATACACAAGGATCCAACCAGGTTATGTTATGATTCCATGCAAAGGCCCCCGAAGGGTGATACATGGATGTCCCATAAATGGGGATTCTAGGAGATTCTAGGATACCCAGTAAATAGGATAAGAGATTCTAGGGGACTCTGTGATCATAAGAGTATATGTCACAAGTGATCGAAGAACCAATGAAGCATAGTGATACGCCATGTAACTGAAACGCACAGAACATGTAGTATCCGATGCTCCCTAAGGATAACATCTCAAGAAGGGATCCATATAGTACCAATCTGTGTGACCAACGTGACAGTAACAAGTAAAGTAATTTAATGCAGGAAATAATTCTAAGCAGGATATAAAATGATCAGAGAATGTACTCGCCTGATATCTGAGTGTCCAATATGAAAGTACTGTCCGAGGAGTGGTGTCTGGCTCCTAATCAGAACAGCATAAGTCACAGCAAGTCTAAAATGGTAAAATAAAGTTCTACTATGCATTCTACATGAGTCTAGGTCAATCTAGGCCAAAGTCAACTCTTGGTCAACTCTGGTCAACCCTAGAAGTCAAACTTGGTCAACTATGGTCAAACTAGGTCTAACAAGTCTAAACTAGGTCAAACTAGTCTATACTAGTCTAATAAGGCTATTCTAAGTTCTAACAAGACTAATATAGGCTTACTAGGCAATATCATGCCTAAAGAACCAACCAACATCTATACACAACTACACAAGATATTATCTATATCTAAAACAATACACATATATATATTTATATAGTCTAGCTTAGGAATACATGTAATAACATATATGCTCCTATGAGAAACATATATACATTATACATTAAATATATATATAGATACACACACACACACACATATATATATATATATATATATATATATATATATATATATATATATATATATATAAATATATATATATATATATATACATCACACTTTATATATATATACACATATAGGAAATAGGAACATGTGTGTAGGTGTGTGTATAAGACATACATGAGGGTGTGAGAGAGTGAACATGGTGTCAAGTGTGCATGCTAATGTGTGTGAGTGAGTGAAGAGAGTAAAAGTGTGTGTGTGTGTGTGTGTGTGTGTGTGTGTGTGTGTGTGTGTGTGTGTGTGTGTGTGTGTGTGTGAAATGAGCACAGGTGAGTGAACTGTGAGGGTGTGAAAGAGTGTCAAAACCTGGACTGAAGAGGAGTGAAAACCATGCGCAGAAATCAGAAACTGAAACCAATTCAGTTTAATTCAAATCTCAGGTTTTGAAGGGAACACAAACACAGTTATACACATTAGAAACATCAATACACTTTGTTGAAATCTCAGTTTTCAGCCATAAAACTAATTCCCAGATTTCAGTCTTCAATTCAAATCATACCCAGGTTTATACAACTTTGGAAACATTCCATAGTTCACAATAAAACCCAAAAATCATTTTACAACAGTTCACAATTTTCCAGTTTTAAACCTAATACTTCATTCTCAGTTTTTGAACCCAAAACAGTCCCAAATTAATCCAAAATTGACATACTGTTAGTAAACACATAGGTGAACATATTTAAGGTTTAAAACCAAACTAATTAACAATTAAAATGGGTTAAAACAGCTGACAAAATTCGATTCCCAAAACTGGAAATCCACACAGAAAATTACATGTATCAGTTAATTGGGTAAATGAGGATATTTGATAATTAAAATAATTAATGTATAACAATTGTGGTTGGTAATTAACATACTAATAGTGTTCGCGTCAGAGAGGGTGATTCGTGTCCACAAAAGTGGACACGAAGTGTCCAAACAGCAAGTGTCACCCACAGTATAGACTGACAGGACAGTCTCGTGCGGGCAGGACACGACTCAATGAGTATTGCACTCGTGTCCCAGGGTCGAGTAGGACTAGGGCACCCTGGTTCATGTCCTCGACGTGTCCAGCACGAATACGAGTAGCGTATCAGTGCTCGATTTCTCGTGTACACTGTACAGTAAAAAATCAGTACGACACTGATATATCTCTCGACACGCCACGTGGACACGTGAGACTTGACATGTAGCATGTCAGTCACTGCCCCATGGTGCGTGTCGAGTCTCGTGTCATATTATCGTGTGTCGTGTACGCTACAGCCCCCGAGTAGCAGGGCACTGCTGCGCAGTCAAAAAACTGTGGGTTCGCGTGTCCAAAATGACACGACATGATACAATCATCACCTCAGAGAAACAAAAATCAATAAGCAATAACAAGACCTAGATTCATATTCAAAAGCTTTCTAGAAATTAGGTCGAATGTCCTTTGGGACATTTCATCAAACACCTACTGTGGGTTCATGATACGTGTCCAAAACGGACACGAAACCTATGAAACTTGACACAAAACCAATGCAACCACCTAGGGGACTCCTAGGGCTTCCTAAATGTATAAAGAAATTGAAATTTCAATGAGTATTGAAGAAGTTACCTATAGATGAACTTTCTAGAAAATCCCCCTTTGTTGAGCTCCTCTCCTTGATATCCCAATCCAACAAATCAATATCAAACTGAAATAAAACTCCAATAACAGCAAGTATAGGTATATTAAAACCTAATGGAAGAGATTTAAATGAAAAAGGACATGAAATGGAATTTCTATGGATTAAATGAAGTAGGAACAAACCTCTTTCTAAACTTGATCTTTCCTAAAAGAGGTAACCCTAAAACTAAGAGAGTATTTATAGAGTGGGGTTCCCAATGAGGATATGGTGGCCGACCACATAAGTCTAGGGCTAGGGTTTTGTAATTTCTTGGGCTTTGGGCCAATCTACAAGGCTATGAGTTAAGTTGATTTATCAATGGTTCAAAATCATAAATCATGACTTATGACTTTCTAATTCCTATTGCTAACTAGAGTCTATTGACCAAACTAAGGGTTAGCTTAGGTTAGACTAGAGTCATATAACCTAACCAAGTCCATACTAACTAGGGTTAGCTTCTAGGTTGGTCTACAAGGGTCAAAACTAGTCAAAGTCAACCTAGTCAACCCCCATCCAAACAATTCCAAAATAATTCCTAAAAATTCCCATAAATTCTAATAAATTCAAATTATCCCAAAATGTCAAAAATACCCTCAAACTAGAAATGTGGTAGTGACAAGTTTGCAAACCATTCATATCATTATTGAGTTTGAACTTTCTTAGCACATTTATCGTTTCAAACACCCATGTATTATAGTTAGACCCTATTATCTGCAATAAGAAAGCATGATCCAAGTTCAAGGGTTGTAGAAGAAGATGAAGGAGTTGGAGACTGCCTCCACACCAAGGACCAAGACTTTGAGAACTAATGCTAAGAGAATCTAGAGTTGTTAATAGCACTAGGTGATTCTTTGTGAAGTTGTAACCGGATTACTTTAGAAGAAGTTTAGGAGAATCTTCCTATAATTCTCTGCTGATGTGAAATGAATTCTTAGTTACACTCTTATTCTAGCAAAGGTCTTTCATAATTTCATATTTTCCTTACAATTCAATTTCTGAAAACTTTGAGGATTTCGATTTTAGGGAGAAGGTAAGTAAGAATTATTGAGATATGACTTGTCAAATATATATTGATGTTAAGGTTTGGAAGAATATAATTTCGATATGAATCCTTGGATATATGTTGATAGATGAAGGTACTCACGATTATTGGAGGCGATATCAAACATAAGGAATATGAGTTTTAATCTAAACGATTTATAATGATAAGATAAAGGACTTATTAAGGATATAATTACGGGTGTAAGGATGATAAAGATATGAATATATAAAATTAAATCAATGAGGGAATAATTAATGACGTCAATCGATACGAATTGAATGGTTTGGATCATATAATTTGGAATTAAGAGATTGGAAGATTGTAACGTTACGAGGGTAAGAAATACATGTTTGGTCCAAATAATAACCACAAGGTTGGAAAGAATATCGTGGGATTGAGATGAAGATTAAGTTCAAACTTGGAACAAATTTTTTGATTGAGGATGCTAGATCAAGTATGTAAATTAGGGTTTGAATCAAATATATATATATACATGTTGGTAGAAATGTCAAGTCTAAATTTCAAGAAGGATAACGGATATGTCGATTATAAAATAGTGTCATTCGGGACAGATTAAATACATATGAAGATTGGACTGATAATCTAAAACAATATTCTCCAAAGAGATATCATATTTTCAGTAACATCATTCTTGTATGGATTAGTGACAAGCCTATGACTGTAATTTTGTCAAATCAGTGTAACTATTATTTAATTTGTCTTTTCCAATTCTTGGATATTGTAGCAATGTTGAGTTTTTCAGAGATAGAATATTGGTAGAGAGAGGAAGACTATGACAAGCAAGAACATGTATGAGTATGGAATAATTTCGACAATGACTGTTCATCGTGATAATTAAGGGTTATCACTTAGAGAAGGAATTATACAGAGACGAGATATGGAAATATCTAATCGAATAACAAGACGAACGAGGCAAAAAAAAATATTATGGAAATATTATGTATGCTTGGTAAGCAATGATAAATTGACTAATTTTGCACAATTCCTTCGGTAATTGATAATTCAGAAATAGAAGCGGAAATCCACCATTATGGATAGTGACTCTGTTTCTAAGGAGGGAAGAATGTTGTTTTAAAGAGAGTGCATGAATTGATCAAGATATTTCCCATTGTGGATTAGCCATGGGACAACTAACGTAGTTTCATTTGGAGCAGTTAAGGGAGGAATGCTCTTGCTTGTTGAGACTTGATCATACCCCTATCCCTACCCATAGAAATTTCGAGGACGAAATTTTCTAAGGAGGGAAGGTTTTAAAACCCTGATTCTAAATAGGTTAATTAAATCAAAAATTTCAAGATTTCTGTTTGGCCTTTAAATTCGATTAGTGTAATTTAATTAATATTCATATTAATATTATATTATATTATATTATATTATAAGAGTAATATTATTATTTAGTTGGTTAATTAAATTACGTTTTTCTTAAATAGAATTTTGATTGATGGACCGTGTTCTTGTTTAGACCCAAAAAACCCAGCATTTGTTTCCAAAGCTTAAAATCCTTCCTATTAAAAAAAAGAAAAAGAAAAGAGAAAACAAAAACCCAACCCATCTCAGCCTCACCTCTCACCCGAAGCCCCATGACCTTTTCCCCAACTTTCTCCCTATGTTCGCACTCTCCCCTCAAATCACTCTCTCCTATCTCTTCAAACCACCACCAGCACCCCATTCTTCTCCCTACTCTCTCCTCCTCTTCACATTAACTACCACCATCACCATCTTCTCTTCACAGAGAAGCAAATTCTCTTCCCAACTCCAAACCCCTTCCGGCCTACCACCGCACCCTCTCACGGCGCCGACCCGCATTCGACCCCCGATCTTCCCGTGATTGTGGTGCCCAATCCCGCGGCAGATCGGCGACCGCCGGTGACCCTCCGCGCGCCCTTCCGGTCGCCCTAGTCGCGACCACCCGTCGACCAGCCCCCTCACTGGCGTACCCCACGTCCGATCCGCGGCCAGCCCCCCTCGCCCGGCCGATCTTCTCCGGCCAAACCCCGTACCGAACCCCGTTGTCCCCTCCACGGCAAACAGCCTCCGCGGTGCCCTATCGGGGTCCGACCTTCGAGCCAGACCCGCGGCCCAAGCCGCTGCCACTATCTCCACCGTCCGTAATTCGTGCCAGCGACCACCCCTGGCCGCTGTCATTCCCATCCAGACGTGCTTCCGAGGCCTTCGAGCCGGTGGCGACGCTCCACGGAGTCGATCTCAGTCCAAGGCCACCCTTCGAATTCCGTCATCAGACTTTCGGTATAATTTTTAACCGAGTAGTTCGTCCCTCCCCGTCGTAGTCTGTAATGACCGGTCTCAATCCCGTTACGGGATTCGAATAATTTTTACGTTGCTTGCGTGGATACGTGGAACGATCCCTAGATCATTATTACGGTTTCGTGCTCGGAACATTGTCCTGTTAGACAATTGTTCTGTGGTTGATGTCGGAATTGGGATGAATTATGTGAAGAATTGTTTTCTGGTTCTGTTGTTTGTGTTGGGAGTTATTCCGGAAGATTTGGTTATGTGAATTGGCTTCGGCCGAAATTTGCATAGTTGGGTCTTGGTTATAATAGTTTAGTTCTGTTAGTATAAAGGTGTGATCTTATATATATATATATATATATATATATATATATATATATATATATATATATATATATATATATATATATATATATGATTTAAAGGGGAAAATTATGTTTTAGTTATACTCTTAATATTGCGACTCATTTTATGGCTATTTTCGAAAAAATGGTTGTTACAAAATATATTTTATATAGATATAAATCTTACATTATTGGTTTATTTTATGTAGGCATATTTTTGGTTTAATTTGAGGCTTATTGTATCCACCTTGGCGATGACCGAAATGGTCGAATGAGCCGTTAGCGAAACGCAAATGCTACTGGGTATTCCCATACGTTGAGGCGTAAGCTATAAGCAACGTGTGACTGTGTGACCAAGTCTGAGACTTTGGTTGTCCCTGCCCTACGACTTTAGTTTATTTTAGACTTGTAGAACTTGTGTAGCTTGCCTTCCCGAAAATTGTCGAGTTATTGTTCTATTATTTATTTGAATTAAATTATGATTTTTAGAAATAATTATTTAGTTAATTATTACGGTAGATGATTTTAAATCATGGTTGAGTTTTGAAGTACAAGACGGCTAGGAATCATGGAACGGATAGTGCAATAGCGTGCTTTGACTAGTGTTTAGCCATGGTAGGGGAATGCAAAGCCATATGAGTGTCCTAACTAGGAAAACCAGTTTAAGTTGCGACTTAACCCCCACCGATGAACTATTTATTTATTAATTAAATATATTGATTTTAGATGACCCGATTGTACCAACTTAGCCCGAACTGGGCCCGAACCAAATCCCAGCCTTTGTAGGTAGGTAGTGGGACCAAATACGGCCTTGTAGACATGCTTGGTAAAGGCTTTTATTTTTGTATATATTTTTGGAATTAGCAATTATTTACTAAGAATATTTATTATAGGTAGATTATAAGTATCATTATTATTAAATAGAGTTTTACAGAATTTGTATGATCTTCTGGAGGCAGATAAGTAGTGTGCATGTTGTATCGTCAGAAACGACTTTTGGGCTATTTAATTGTTATTAGGATTTTTTATTATCTTTAAATACCACCTTGTTGTTGTTAATTGTTAACAATTTATATTTATTAAACCATTTATTATATAAATGATATATATATATATATATATATATATATATATATATATATATATATATATATATATATATATATATATATATATGTGTGTGTGTGTGTGTGTAAATAGAATATGTATGTAAATATAGTATGTAGAGGAATATTTTGTGTATATATAAATATGTAAATATTATATGAAGAGGAGTATAGGGACATATATATGTTGTGTAAATAATTATATATATGTAATGTATAGGTATATGTGTATGCGTAATGTATATATAAATATATATATTATACATTATACATAGGTGTATGTATACTAGTATATAAATATGTGTATGTATGTATAAATATAAATATATGGTATATAAATGTATTTATTACATGCATATAAATATATATATGTATACGAGTGTATGTGTATGTATATATACGTTTATTAAATATGTGTGTATGTATATATAGATATATATTGTATACGTGTGTACGTATATATAAATATATTATATAGGTGTACATGTGCTTGTATAGAAAAATATATATATATAAATTGAGTGTATATATGTGGTGGTATACATATATGTATATGTATTAGCTCTGGTTTAATAAATAGGAAAAGGGGGAAAGCCCAAACCCAACTGCAGACTAACCCGAGCCCAGGAGGGAGCCCATCCCAGCCAATCCAAGTCCTCGGCCCATTTCCCAGGCTCGGGCTTACCCAGGCATAGCAGAGAAGCCATCAATAGCCCGAGACTTAAGCGAACAACTACACGCACATATTTAAGATCGAGAGAGAGGGAGCGAAAAACCCTAACAGGAGCACCCGACACCCCAGTGCCACCCCCTCCTAGGGGCGACCTCCTCTGACACCTGCGCGCAGCCACCGGCCGGAAAAGCCGCGCTGTGCGCGCGTGCGGAATGCAGCGGCCTGGAACGAGCAGCGCTTCGCTGACAGCAAAGCACCGCAAACAAACAGTATTTCGAGGTGAATTTCTCTATGATCCTTCCATGAAATTCCCTTCTGTAAATTTCTATGTATCGACTAGATAACCCTCTATCCTTCCCTTCAAGTGAAATCGTTTGGGTTGCCTTAAATAAATTGTAAGAATTCCTGAAACTTCAGGAAAAACCACCGAAAACAGAGTATTTAAACTGATTTTGGAACCCAACTTTGAAGGCCTGTCTCGGTCGAACTGTTGATCGAATTCGAAATCCACCTGAAGGCAGTTAAAGACAACCTATAGGGCTTCCAAACCCTGTTTGTAGATCCAAATTTCATCAATTGAGCCCTAAGAAAATAGAGTTTGAAATTGAGATAAAAATCAGTTTTTAAATATTAAAAATCTACAAAATCACTCTGATACCACGTGCGTCCCGCCAAACCGGGCGACGTGGCCGCGAACCGAAAGCATCAAAAGGTGCGTAACTACTTCATGGTCGTGTGGGCTTTGATGGAATTCAAATTGGTCGCGTGTGCGCGACGAATTTGATGCGTATCCGTCGAAATATACCGTATCGGCCTCTGTGCAAATTTCTCAATTACTTCGTGCACGCTCATCAAATCGAGACGAAACTTACGCCAACAGAACCATATCATTTTTTTGGTCCTGTATGCCAAGTTTGGTCCGATTCTGAGACCGTTGATAAAATCACCGTTTTGCGGGCCCCACGGTCCCACTCAACGGGCGATTTTGTGCACAGCCCGCCGGAATCCAACTTTGGACATACGGTTGGGTTCGTATCGGAAAACCGGATCCGTAGACATAGTTTGACGACTTTAGAGACCGTTGACTCTGGCACGATTTTCGGTGTAAAGCGGGTCCAACGACGGACATCATTTTTGACCGAAATTACCGTTTTGCCCCTGTGTCCAGAATTGGACTTAAGAACAGGCAATCCTAGCTAATTTGACTATTTTGAGAATGTTGGCATTGTCTATTTCAGCTTTTGGAGACAGTTGTGATGACTTGGACTTTCTGACTTGTGATTTGGCGGTACATTATTGGTTCTTCGCGCTGCCATCAGGCAAGTATACCTTGCCTTCCTCTATAGTTTTACTTACATGCAGTTTCTTTCATTTTACTGTCTTAGATCATTTATGGACATGTGCTTTTCGTGTTGTTTTCTGTGGAGTTGTTTTTATTGTTTATAGCCATGTTCATGTTTTGGCCTTGTGTTTCACACTTGGAGTTCCTCGTCAGTACCTTGCTTGAGTCGTGTCATAGAACGAGTGCGTGTAGTGAACTGCTAAATCCTTGATATTGCTTCCTTGGCACCAGAGAGTCCACACACGGATCGAAGGTATTTTTCTTGATCTGTTTACATCCGTGAGTCCACACTAGGGACTAGGATGTCGATTATTGCACCAGAGAGTCCACAGTCGGGACGAGGGTGTAGACTTGACTTTACTTGCACCAGAGAGTCTACGCTCGGGATGAGGGTGTTTACATCAGAGAGTCCACACACGGGACGAGGATGTAGTATTTGCACTAGAGAGTCCACACTCGAGACGAGGGTGCCTTGCCGTGAACTAACCAGAGAGTCCACACTCGGGACGAGGGTTAGTACTGACCAGAGAGTCCACACTCGAGACGAGGGTTAGTACTGACCAGAGAGTCCACACTCAGGACGAGGGTTAGTACTGACCAGAGAGTCCACACTCGGGACGAAGGTTAGTGTTTAGTTCAAACCAGTGAGTCCATACTCGGGACGAGGGTTTGGTTTCTTCCATTGATCATCATGTTTCGTTCATCCGGCAGTTCATTATGCGTAGTTGTTCTAGTGTTCGTGTTCGTATTCGTATTTGTGTTCGGGTTTATAGTCATTTGTCTTGTTCTTATTCTTTCTTGTTTATTTTCTTGCGCATGATAAAACTGATAGATAGGCATGTATATTATGTATCTTGCTATGTCCTCTGAGGACCTGATGATCTCCTCAGGTTTAGCGATTACATGGAGTTAGCTAGTAGCTCTGGATTGTGGAGGATTTACGATTCGTGTGGGTATTACGGAGACAATGATACGCTTGTGTGATTCAGGTATCGCTATTGTGTTTATTATTCGCTCGTGCTTTTCATTCCTTATCATGAGATATCATGTTCCTTGTTTCAGTTGTAGACTCTGGTTATTTCCTTTAGAGTCTTATCGAACATTTATGCTAGTGGGCTGCAGACCATGACCCATAGTGTTCATTTATGTTTATTATCTTATTGTGGATTGAGATTTAGAGTTGTTTGCCATGATTGGCAATATACCATAGCCTTGACAGCGTTTACGTATTCGAGTCGGGCTGGAGTCCGTTCGATACGTAGCTGGCTTGCTCACGAGCTCGCGTCCGAAAAGCGGGTGCGGGTCGTGACAAGTTTTTTTTTGGTTGCCCATGCAGGTTAGAGCATATCGTACCGGTTACGTAACTGTACTGGTACGAGCCTGCGACTTGACTAAACCTTAGAAATCTCAATCCACTCTGCCTTGAATATTCTCTAGAAATTTCTCTACCCGCCTTTGAAATTTCATATTTGTTCTCGATTATACCTCCTTACTTTCCGTACCATTGCTTCTCGTCCCTCTAATTTCGAGGTGACAAACATCGTGTTGTCTAGAATCTATTAGAAATTCTTAAATTATAGTAATATTGCTTGACTATTGAATATTTGGTTGTTTATATATATGAGAGATTATAGATACCATATGTCCTAGATTTTTGGTAGGATTATTAGTCACTAGTTAGAGAGTTATAAGATTTTAGTGGCCTGTGTTACAAGCGAGTAGTGTGACCTAAGGTGGGTAGAAGTCCTCAAGTATTCGGAGTTATGGAATGACTAGAGAAGGTCATAAAATGATTTTGAGAAAATAAAATTTAAGGAGATTAAGGTAATAGTAGACTTTGATTTTTAGGAATGGTTATGAATTAGAATTTCGAGGACGAAATTATTTTTAAGGTAGGTAGATTTGTAGCTTCCCTTCCCAGAAATTGTCGAGTTATTGTTCTATTATTTATTTGAATTAAATTGTGATTTTTAGAAATAATTATTTAGTTAATTATTACGGTAGATGATTTTAAATCATGGTTGAGTTTTGAAGTACAAGACGGCTAGGAATCATGGCACGGATAGTGCAGTAGCGTGCTTTGACTAGTGTTTAGCCATGGTAGGGGAATGCAAAGCCATATGAGTGTCCTAACTAGGAAAACTAGTTTAAGTTGTGACTTAACCCCCACCAATGAACTATTTATTTATTAATTAAATATATTGATTTTAGATGACCCGATTGTACCAACTTAGCCCGAACTGGGCCCGAACCAAATCCCAGCCTTTGTAGGTAGGTAGTGGGACCAAATACGGCCTTGTAGACATGCTTGGTAAAGGCTTTTATTTTTGTATATATTTTTGGAATTAGCAATTATTTACTAAAAATATTTATTATAGGTAGATTATAAGTATCATTATTATTAAATAGAGTTTTACAGAATTTGTATGATCTTCTGGAGGCAGATAAGTAGTGTGCATGTTGTATCGTCAGAAACGACTTTTGGGCTATTTAATTGTTATTAGGATTTTTTATTATCTTTAAATACCACCTTGTTGTTGTTAATTGTTAACGATTTATATTTATTAAACCATTTATTATATAAATGATATATATATATATATGTGTAAATAGATATGTATGTAAATATAGTATGTAGAGGAATATTTGTGTATATATAAATATGTAAATATTATATGAAGAGGAGTATAGGGACATATATATGTTGTGTAAATAATTATATATATGTATATGTATAGGTATATGTGTATGCGTAATGTATATATAAATATATATATTATACATTATACGTAGGTGTATGTATACTAGTATATAAATATGTGTATGTATGTATAAATATAAATATATGGTATATAAATGTATTTATTACATGCATATAAATATATATATATATATATATTATATATATATATATATATATATATATATATATATATATATATATATATATAATATATATATATATATATATATATATGTATACGAGTGTATGTGTATGTATATATACGTTTATTAAATATGTGTGTATGTATATATAGATATTATTATATACGTGTGTACGTATATATAAATATATTATATAGGTGTACATGTGCTTGTATAGAAAAAAATATATATATAAATTGAGTGTATATATGTGGTGGTATACATATATGTATATATGTATTAGCTCTGGTTTAATAAATAGGAAAAAGGGGGAAAGCCCAAACCCAACTGCAGACTAACCCGAGCCCAGGAGGGAGCCCATCCCAGCCAATCCAAGTCCTCAGCCCATTTCCCAGGCTCGGGCTTACCCAGGCATAGCAGAGAAGCCATCAACAGCCCGAGTCTTAAGCGAACAACTACACGCACATATTTAAGATCGAGAGAGAGGGAGCGAGAAACCCTAACAGGAGCACCCGACACCCCAGCGCCACCCCTCCTAGGGGCGACCTCCTCTGACACCTGCGCACAGCCACCGGCCGGAAAAGCCGTGCGTGCGCGCGTGCGGAATGCAGCGGCCTGGAACGAGCAGCGCTTCGCTGACAGCAAAGCACCGCAAACAAACAGTATTTCGAGGTAAATTTCTCTATGATCCTTCCATGAAATTCCCTTCTGTAAATTTTTATGTATCGACTAGATAACCCTCTATCCTTCCCTTCAAGTGAAATCGTTTGGGTTGCCTTAAATAAATTGTAAGAATTCCTGAAACTTCAGGAAAAACCACCGAAAACAGAGTATTTAAACTGATTTTGGAACCCAACTTTGAAGGCCTGTCTCGGTCGAACCGTTGATCGAATTCGAAATCCACCTGAAGGCAGTTAAAGACAACCTATAGGGCTTCCAAACCCTATTTGCATATCCAAATTTCATCAATTGAGCCCTAAGAAAATAGAGTTTGAAATTGAGATAAAAATCAGTTTTTAAATATTAAAAATCTACAAAATCACTCCGATACCACGTGCGTCCCGCCAAACTGGGCGACGTGGCCGCGAACCGAAAGCATCGAAAGGTGCGTAACGGCTTCGTGGTCGTGTGGGCTTTGACGGAATTCAAATTCGTCGACGAATTTGATACATATCCGTCGAAATTCACCGTATCGGCCTCTGTACAAATTTCTCAATTACTTTGTGCACGCTCATCAAATCGAGACGAAACTTACGCTAACAGAACCGTATTATTTTTCTGGTCCTGTATGCCAAGTTTGGTCCGATTCTGAGACCGTTGATAAAATTACCGTTTTGCGGGCCCCACGGTCCCACTTAACGGGCAATTTTGTGTACAGCCCGCCGGAATCCAACTTTGGACATACGGTTGGATTCGTATCGAAAAACCGGATCCGTAGACATGTAGTTTGATGACTTTAGAGACCGTTGACTCTGGCACAATTTTCGGTGCAAAGCGGGTCCAACGGCAGACATCATTTTTATCGAAATTATCGTTTTGCCCTTGTGTCCAGAATTGGACTTAAGAACGAGCAATCCTAGGTAATTTGACTATTCTGAGAATGTTGGCATTGTCTGTTTCAGCTTTCGGAGACAGTTGTGATGACTTGGACTTTCTGACTTGTTATTTGGCGGTACATTATTGGTTCTTCGCGCTGCCATCAGGCAAGTATACCTTGCCTTCCTCTACAGTTTTACTTACATGCAGTTCCTTTCATTTTACTGTCTTGGATCATTTATGGACATGTGCTTTTGTGTTGTTTTCTGTGGAGTTGTTTTTATTGTTTATAGCCATGTTCATGTTTTGGCCTTGTGTTTCACACTTGGAGTTCCTCGTCAGTACCTTGCTTGAGTCGTGTCATAGAAAGAGTGCGTGTAGTAAACTGCTAAATCCTTGATATTGCTTCTTTGGCACCAAAGAGTCCACACACGGGACGAGGGTATTTTTCTTGATCTGTTTACATCCGTGAGTCCACACTAGGGACTAGGATATCGATTATTGTACCAGAGAGTCCACAGTCGGGACGAGGGTGTAGACTTGACTTTACTTGCACCAGAGAGTCCACGCTCGGAATGAGGGTGTTTACATCAGAGAGTCCACACACGGGACGAGGATGTAGTATTTGTACCAGAGAGTCCATACTCGGGACGAGGGTGCCTTGCCGTGAACTAACCAGAGAGTCCACACTCGGGACGAGGGTTAGTACTGACCAGAGAGTCCACACTCGGGACGAGGGTTAGTGTTTAGTTCAAACCAGTGAGTCCATACTCGGGACGAGGGTTTGGTTTCTTCCATTGATCATCATGTTTCGTTCATCCGGCAGTTCATTATGCGTAGTTGTTCTAGTGTTCGTGTTCGTATTCGTACTTGTGTTCGGGTTCATAGTCATTTGTCTTGTTCTTGTTCTTTCTTGTTTATTTTCTTGCGCATGATAAACTGATAGATAGGCATGTATATTATGTATCTTGCTATGTCCTCTGAGGACCTGATGATCTCCTCAGGTTTTAGCGATTGCATGGAGTTAGCTAGTAGCTCTGGATTGCGGAGGATTTGCGATTCGTGTGGGTATTACGAGACAATGATACGCTTGTGGGATTCAGGTATCGCTATTGTGTTATTATCCGCTCGTGCTTTTCATTCCTTATCATGAGATATCATGTTCCTTGTTTCAGTTGTAGACTCTGGTTATTTCCTTTAGAGTCTTATCGAACATTTATGCTAGTGGGCTGCAGACCATGACCCATAGTGTTTATTCATGTTTATTATCTTATTGTGGATTGAGATTTAGAGTTGTTTGCCATGATTTGGCAGTATACCATAGCCTTGACAGTGTTTACGTATTCGAGTCGGGCTGGAGTCCGTTCGATACGTAGCTGGCTTGCTCATGAGCTCGCATCCGAAAAGCGGGTACGGGTCGTGACAACTTGTTACTTGGCATTCTATATTTTATGTGCAGGACACTCGTGCCATCGGACTAAACCGTTCCCGGCTTAGAAGATCGCCACAGCATAGTTTAGAATTTTTATTTTATTCTCTTTCTTTATATAAAATATGTTGTAAGGGCATAAGCCTATTTTTTTTGTTTCTCTAAGCCTTGTATTGTGTAGCTTAGGAGTAGCGTAACTCTCTCTGTGTTTTATGTTCGATATCGCATGCTAGCTTTACTTTTAAAATGAAATCGGAAATGTTTTTCTTTTAAAAAGAAAAAATAAAGTTTCTCGCATTAATTAGAATGCCTTATTTCAAGTTTTATATATATATCAACAAACTTCACGTTTAACATTAAATAGAAAAATATATATATAGTTTTATATATATACAGTATAAAATACGAAGATTTACAAATAAATCGAGATGTCTACGCCTTCCAAAATAAATGCAATTGGACTTTTTTATATACAAATTTACAAATAGTATAAAAGCAACGTTAGAGTTAATTGATTGTTAGACTAATATGTTAAATAGTAAAATTGACTAGGACCAATATTAGAGATTGCAACTAGAACATCGTAGAAATGATTGTATTAGCAACTAAGACATGTTTCACTAATGTAGGGTTCAATTCCAGATATTAGCTTGAGTATTTTCCTGTCGGTATCTACCAGAAAACCAAGGCAGGTTTCATATTATTCATGTCCGTGTTTTAATTGATAATTAAATGCACTGCATCATTAGGACTACATACTGTATCGACACTGACTCACAGGATCCCTCTCGAACCCAAATTGATTGCTTGATTGACTCATTGACTTGAGGATTGAGGAGTAGTGTAACATCTGTGACCAAAGTCCATGTTACTAATATTGACTCTCTCGCGCTAACCCCTATTGCACAGGAGGTTGAGTCGTACCGTATGCTAGCATTAAGCCCAATGCTAGTATACATATTGACTCTACCAGCCGGTCACAGATTGCTACGCACTCAAATCACTATTGAATCATTGTAGATTGTATCATTATTTTTCTTGAGATTTTACTGCTTCCTTGACTCATTGTTATTATTTAAAAATATATAATAATGCTTTAAAACTGCTCTTTGCATCATTAATTATTTATTAGAATACTGAAAATAGATATATGTTTCTTGCTCCTCTCCTGATTGGAGACTAACATTTTTAGGTGACAACGATGACGAGGAGGTGCCCTTTAGTACCTACTACAGACCTGACTTTGGCTCTAAGGAGTTAGCTGAACCCAACCAGGAGGCACCTGAGCCGACTACTTAGCAGCCTAGTCAACATTATATTTAAAGCTGTAACCTTAGTACAACTTAAGTTTGTTCCGGCATTATGTTTGAATTATTAAATAAAAGTTTTTTTATCTGTAAATTTAGATGTTATGCTTGAGTTACTACTGATTGATACAACTTACTGCCGTCGTCTCACAACGGCGCAGGCTGGGCATGATCCGACTGGACCAAGAAACTTTGGATCGGGTCGTGACATATAGAAATTGCCTATTTTATGATGGTGATCATGGATGAAAGCATTTGTCGCTTTGTGGGAAAGTAAAATCCAAGGCTTACTTTGAAAATATTTTTACTTTTTTGGGAATATCATTTGGATGTTCTGTTTGGACAGTAATATCCTCCTTTTACTTTTAAAATTTAACTTCTATCACAAATATGTGAATTTAGATAATGGAAGCATTCTAAAATTAATAAAAAGATATTTGTGAAAAACTAAATGAATAAAGATTTACTAGCATTTGTGCACGTGTTTTGCACGTATATTTATGCTAATTTATTACATAATAAAAATGATTAGGGATGTTGCATAATAAGTTGCTTATAATTATTAAGGAAATCATAATTTACCAACTTTTATTATGCTATTTTTTTTTTTTGAAAAGTCCAAAAACAATTTTGATGGAAAATGAGAGATATTTGTAAATAAAAAGTATTTATACCATTATAGTTTTATAAAGTAAAAGATATTAATAGTGTGAAGAGACATGATAATGGATACTAAAAATTTATTATAATTATGGTTGTGGGTATTAATGATGGTAGTAGACGTTAATGATAATTATATTATATTTATGATTATACCATTAATTACATTTTTAAATTAATCAAATAAATAAGGTAAGGGTATTTTAGGAATCTTGAAAGTTTCACGGTGAAGCCTTTAAGTTCTCATATTATATAATAGAATAGATATTACTATCTAACCAAACATATGAATGGGAAAATTAAATTTTTCAGGCAATATAATTCCAATATAATGAAACATGGGTACGTTAAATGTTGAATTCATTTTCCATTGAAAGGAATTGAAAGTGAATTCCATGGAACACAAAACCTTCATCCAAATGCCCCCCTAAGAGCATCCATAGTAGGAGTGGTTTGAAGTGCTACATTTTTGTTTTAGTCAAAATTTATTGCACTTGGGAGCTGTAGTGTGCTCTTATCCACTTGAAAAATGCTAATAAGTTAAGAGGTTCTCTAAATGTGGAGTGTGTCAGAGCATCCACAGTAGAGACACTCCAAACACATACTCCAAATTATTAAATAATTGCGTAAATTACTACTTTTGGAGTGTCTCCTTGATATTGACACGCAATGGTACACTCCAAACAAATATTCTAAATTAACCTCATCTTTATTTTTCTTTCCTGTTTTGTAAGATTTTTTTTTCCTCTTTTATTTTCCTTTCCTGTATGACAAGACCAATTAATTTTGGTGGGGCCATGAATTAATATAGAAGAGTTAGGGCACGCTCCAAATCTGGGGTGTCTTTAGCTTTTTAGCAATTTTCAGTATGGACAATTGTCAACTATAGCCTTCAACTGCTACCAAATAAGACTAAAGTCAAAATATAATATTTCAAACCTCTCCCAATGTGGATGCTCTCGTAGCTTGTGAACAGTAATCCAACTAGGCCCACCAAGAAGGAAAATGGAAGGAAAAATAAATAGGAAAAAGATAAGGAAAAAGATGAGGTTAATTTGGAGTATGAATTTGGTTTGTTATTTGGAGTGTGACATTGTGTGTCAACATGAAGGGAACACTCAGGAAGTAATAATTTACATAATTTTTAAAAATATTGGAGTATAGTATGGTGTTCCTACATGGATGCTCTAATCTTGTAGTTGATACTCCAAAATAAGACTTTAGAACCCATTAGATGAAGTTTTGAACTCATTATAGAGGTTTTGAAACACATCAATTGACGCGTTCCCGTCAGGACGACACATGACTACCAAAATTTTGGAAGTCCTGACAATAGATAGGAGTGCCAAAATTTACTCCCAAAATTTGGCAGTCTTAAGTCGTATGAATATCCAACTACTATTTAAAATTATGATTTTATAAATATGTCAAGATAAGATTAATATTGCGATAAAGGTATGGTATTGAAAATATACAACATTTGTATCAAAAGATAGACATATCTTTTTAAATAGTATTTGAAAGTAAAGTGTAAGATATGATTAGAATAAAAATATGTAATATTTTAAACAGTATTTGAAAGTAAGGTGTAAGATAAACATTATTTTTTAAAATATGTCAACATTTGTATATTTTCAATACCCAACTTCATCATATCGTTCTAAACATATTTTTATTCTAATCGTATCTTTTGTTTCAAAAGATAAATACATCTTTTTTATTATATCATTTTTTTTCCGTCTAACATAATTTGTTCAAAATTTAAATTTTATAGCACGACTACCAAAATTTTGGCAGTCCTAACAATACTTAGGACTGTTAAAATCATTTCAAACGGGACTTTCGATTCTGAAACTTCTAACCTCTATTAATTAATGGAGTTCAAAAGTTCAAAAACAGTCCCAAATTGGACTATCTAGTAGAATACTATGCAAAAAATACAGATTAAGGTTTAGGAATTTGGAAATGAACGAAAATAAGCCAAAGAAAATCATATACATAAAGTTTTGCCTCCTAACAATTTTTTCGAGGACATTTTGGGTATTGAAATATACAATATTTGTGCTACCCCCCAGTAATTTTTGTAGCGACATTAACATTTGCCTTGATTCATGACACCAATTTTGATTCTTAATTTAGGAGAGTTTCTTTCATGGAGAGATTGGTTCATCATACAATATTTCGTTCTTAATTTAGAAAAGTTTTTCTAGACGAGATAATATTTTTGATTACCTCTGGCCTTTAGTTTCTCAACGCCTTAATCATTTGGAGGTATTTCATGGGCAACCAAAAAACTCTCGGCCCACATGCATCGCACTTGGCCCATATGTCATTGATAAGTGATAAGGGTCTCGTCGTTGAGTATCATTCTTCAATCGTACTTGGCACATTTATCATTGGTAAGTGATAAGGGTACTCTTGTCGTTGAGTATCATTCTTCAATCGAATGCAAACCATTGGCTCTCTTCAAAACACATACTTTCTCTTTTCTTTCATTATTTTTTTTCTTTCCTAAGATGGATTTTTGTCTTAATATTCTCCCATCCTAATGTGTGGTTACTTGAATTTAAAGTTGGACAATAATCAGCCGACTCTTAGGGTCTGCTTAGATTGAGGGTTAAGAGAGTTAAGTAAGGATAAATAAAATTATGCTTGGTCTGAGAGTGGAAGTTTAGGAAGGAGGGTTATTAGAGGGTTAAGTGAGGGTTTGTTTAACCTTCTTTTGTCTATTTTTTTAACCCCAAATTGAAGGGTTAACGATAGGGGGTGAGAGATTTTGGTTACAAAGTCATTAATACTCCTTATTTGTCCTATAAAATATCATTATTTGTTTTTCATTTTTTTTCTTGTTTTCAACATGATGTTCCGTAGCTTCCTCATTTGTGAAAATAATATTTTGACAAGTTATAACTAAAATTCTAATCAAATATGTAATAAGGGTATTTTGGTAAGTATTATTTTTTATTAATTCTCCTCTCACTCAAAATCTTCAATTCAAGTAAAATTTATTAAACACACCCCACTTAACTCTCCTTCCGATCCAAGCAAGATTATATATATTGACTCTACTTTCCCTCACTTAACCCTCCCCTCCCCCCAACTTAACGCCACTTAACTTTTTTTCCCCTCAATCCAAGCAGACCCTTACAAATTTGATAACCAAGAAGTAGAGATGGAATGTGTGATTTACATGGATTTTGTGCACTTTTCTACAAATTTGACGTTTAGTTGGACTTGAATTTGAATTACATGCAAATCACGCCAAACCCAAACCCCCTCCCACTTTTGGTTCTTTAATATTTTTTATTACTTACATAATTAATAGTTATGTGTATAATTATTTATCAAACTTTATTAGATATTTAAGATATTTAATTAATAGCTAAAAGTTATTATGTCACATTCCGGTCCCAAAACGTGGGACTCGACCACGTGGCAATGACGAGCTAATTCGACTACGAAAGAATCCAACCATATTTAACCAACCAAAGAGTACTTTGCTGTATAAAAGTGAACTCCAGTCAGCACCACTATATCTCAAGCATGTAAACTAATATCATTCACATATACAAGAATAGAATCACACAGAAAAATAAGACTGGAAAGTGATAATGCTGGAAATGAAAGACAATAATGAAAAATAGGTCCAATATAGTATCTAAGTCCAAACTAGAGTCTGATGGAAAAATTCTCGTTAATACAATACTGAAATAAAAGCAAAGCATCAAAGATAACCATATTAGAATATATACCTGGACCCCTTACGAAAGTCCTATCATAGATCAAGGGTGCTCCTCTGGAAAGACCTCAGCGTCCTCAGCTGGGACAACTCATGAATAGACTCCTGTACCTTAGCCCTCTGAATAGATCTCCTCCTATACACTTAGAAGAAAACTGTGTCTTCAAAGGGACATCACAAGATATAGATAAATATGTCAAAATAAAAATAATAAATATAAGCATACTCCACGAAATCACAGGGGTACTTCTAAGACTAACCACTAAGTGTGTCACGACCCGTACCCTAGGTAGGGGCACAAGTGCGTGACAACTCCCAGCCTACACCGTAAAAACGGCGTAGAACGCTGTAGGTCTACTAGCCGACAAAACAGTATATAATAACTTGTCATCTCCGTACGGAGGTATATGATATGAAATACTGATAACTCAATCACAATCTAGAAGGAAGAAAATCATGGCACGAAGACTAGATAGATATAATCACAAGTGCAAAATCCAGCTCAACAGAGAGAAAGAGTCACAGAGTAATATGGTTATACAACTAAAAATATAATATATATAACATTAGTAGCAAGCTGGAGACAAGGTCCAGTCCAAAATATCTACTCTAACTAAACTAAGCTAGAGGCTCGTCGGGCGGAGCTAAGCCCTGCTGGACCAAGGTCTCCAAGTCTAAGCCCACTACGTCATCCGGACCGTAGTAGGTACTGTAATCCTCCTTATCAACATCTGTAATATTTTGTCAACATATCCAGTCAGGATGGAACGAGTACAGTCAACTAACAACAGTCCACAAGATATGACAAAACCTATAAGACTGTAAATAGAGAGTATATACAAGAAATCATGGAATGTACATGTGAGTATCATGGCATGGTAAGCTGTAAATCTAGAGCTAGAACAAGGCAAGTAAAACTGATCATGGCATGTACAAGAATCAAGAATCATCTATCTAGGTGTGTTAGTACTAGCTACAATATGTGGCCAGCTTGGGAACTTGCACAATAGTAACTGGCCTGGCTAATCATACATGGGGTGTATGTTCAACACTCACAATCAATAGGTGCACAATGGGTGCACAATAGACTTTGACCACATATCTACACTAATACTCCCCGCCCCCGACTGGTAGAGTAGATCCAAGCAAGACACGTTACGACACGGGATTCTGCAAGAAGGGAGCAAGTCTCCTCGAGAATCGGTGTCCATATACTGCACAAGAACTATAAGGGGGCTTGCACAAGATATACCAAGATAACGAGGAATAATATCTCATGTCGGGATCCATGAATATCAATCCGTGTGACCAATGTGTCGAGAACAAGCATATCTACACTAATTACATAAATTATAACAATCATCGTAAATTAAAAAAGTGTCAAAGAATGTACTCGCCTGTAATATGATGGATAGATCGACTGAGTCCAAGAACAGTGCCTCGAGGACCTACAGATGGAATATTGTATCAATATAATGTTTTGGAAGTAAAATTAAGTCATACTGAGTCAA